>KE504216.1:53737-132796 GCA_000344655.2 Fomitopsis schrenkii | reverse complement strand
TGCCGTTGGACCCGAAGATCCGGGTGGTTCCTTACGTATCCGTAATAAGGGGCGAACACGACGACTCGTTGACCCCTGAGCGTGCTTCTACGGCATAAGCTCGCAGTACTTGTTTTTCGTTTGTATGCATAGAGTCAGGTTGCCGAGCGATCAATGAACGAGACTACTTTGTGCTCTGAATCGAAGTGCATCCCGTCGCAGCGCGACGGCTCTCTTTCATCGCATCAGGCACACGGGAAACCTACAATATGGCAACGGTCTTTGGTCGCTTTGTATGCCTCGTTCTCCTTGGCTCTGGCGGTGCCGTCCTCCTCGCTTCTCCAATCCACAGTACGTAGATAGAGATCATCGAAATAACATTTCGTTACACAGCCACTCTTCGGCGGCCACTGAGTGGGACCTCTGATCGGACCATCATCGCCCCGTTCATGCATGGCACTCTCGAATGCTCAATTTGAACACAAAAAATGTGTGACACCCAAATCCCAGCGTAAGTCTTGCATCTAGGCCGCTGTTCAAGTCGGCCCTGCACTCAGGCTATACCGCCATCGCGTAGTATACAATTGAGACGGAATATGGGGAGGACACATATTTTTAGTACAGGCCAGAATGTAGGGCGGCCGCGAATTGTAGACCTGTTTTTGAACTTCGGAGCAGCATCTACGACAGGCGTAAATTTGAGATCTCGAAGTCAACATAGGAGCCGGGCCCGCATCTTGCGTTCAGGTCCAAAATTTACGGCAGGCGTGTCTCCCACCCCAAACCTCGCGTTTGGGCTTCCATTCAGGTGTGTACTAAATACTATCCTATATGCACGAAACGGGTAATGATTCATGCCGAATTTAGGCCGAACTTATTTCGGCCCATGTCTCCGGTGTAGCCAGGAGGCCCAGCAATCCCTTAGGCAGACTACTCAGTACGTACTCGAGGTATTCAAAAGGCAGCACCGCCTGCATCTCCTCACGCTCTACGTCTTCGCGGGCCAAGCGCGTATCATCCGCTGGGACCGTGCAGGCGCCATCATTTCTACACCGTTCGACTTCGAAAAGGACCCAGCGCTGCTGTACCGAGTGATCTGGCGCTACGCGGCGATGACTCGTGTCCAACGTGGCCATGATCCCTCTGCGGTGCTAGCGACTAAAGACGAGATCGAGGAGATGCGGGCTTTCCAATGCAAGCCGCACGAGAGTAGGCTTGCTCGGGCCCGTGACAACGCCCTCGACAAGCCTGGATGGCCAGTCTACAAAGTCACCATGTCCGTCAAGTCCCTCGTCGACGCGCAGAAGCTGACGCCGATCACCGACGACATTCCCCGTGATGGGGACTCCGATGTCGAAGCCGTGAAGGAGCGCGCCGCCGCTGCTAACGAAATCTACTTCGTCGTCGGGAGGTGCTATTTCGCCAGCAATTGTGCTACTGGGCGGTGCACCAAGGGCTACATAGCCTACGACGTCTGCGGGCGGCGCCTGGTCTTCCTCAAGGACTGCTGGCGCTCCTACGTTGACGACGAGAGTACTCCGTCCGAGGGCTTTATGCTGGATTATCTCCGAAGGAAGAACGTGCCGAACGTACCGACTCCGCTTGCGTACGAGGACGTCGGGATTCACGAAGGAGCGTGTCAGGAGACGTATACACAACACCTGCTGGCCACGCATGAGGAAACGGGCCGCAGACCCATCGTACAGCGGCACTATCGGCTAGTCGTCAGGGAGATCGGTCGTCCGCTTGAAGACCATCGGACACCAAAGGAACTCGCGGGAGGCATCTACGACGCAATCCAAGGTGATCGAGCTTCCGTATGTCCACGAACAATAACTGCTAAGATTCCTCGCAGCTCATAAGCATGCATGTGCACAAGAGTTGCTCCACCGCGATGTCAGCCCGAGGAACATACTCCTGTTCACCTACATCGACGCAGCCGGTCGCGAGCACACCATAGGCATGCTGATCGATTGGGACCTTGCAGAGTTCTTCAAGTTGCTCGACCGGGCGACACAGCCGACGCGGGCGGTGAGTCTGTGAAAGTGTCACATCTCCTATGCATCTGATTGGCTTTCTTCAGGGAACATGGCAATTCATGTCGGCTAGGTTACTCCTCAATCCCGGGAAGAAACATGAAGTCGCAGACGACATCGAGTCGTTCGTCCACGTCTTTCGGTGGATGTGCCTTCGATTCTACCAAACTTGCCTCCAAGCAGACGAGCTCCGCTACCATATCCTGAGTGTATACGAAGCTAGCAAAACGCGTGCCGACGGGCAAGTTGTCGGGGGAGGTCTCAAGCAAACCATGATGCTGCAAGGAGCGTCCGGCTTCCAGTTGGTCGGCGGCAGGAGCGTATTGAGCGAACTGGCGGATGATCTCGCGCGGGTTTGCCAGGAACACTACCTCGCCTTTGAGCAGGATACTGCAGACGAAGAACCTACTGACGACGAAAGGAACGAGCCAGACACAGGGTCCATTTCGCAGGCGAAACAAAATGATTTGTTGCTCTCCCTTCGTAATGCGAGGACTCGGAAGGCGCCGGCACCACCACCGATATACACCGAAACACTCTCCTCACACGATGCTGTGTATGGCGCTTTCGCATCTGCTCTTGTCAAAGGGGACCGTTTTTGGAACAGGATCTCCAAGCAGGAGGACCGCTTCATCGAATTAGAAGATTCCCAGCCTCTCGTTCAACACTGGTCCAGCAGTCTCCATTCGACAAGTAAACGCCCTCTGGAGCTGGATAGCTCCACAGACAGACCTAGTCTTGCCAAGCACGCTCGGCAGGAGACTGGTTCACGACTGGGGCCTGTGACAGAAGGTGATTGCATGCAGTATCGATCATATTAACCGTCTTACCTTGTATATATTGAAGATTCGTTTACGTCCACCAACCTGTACAGTATCGAGTAGTTGTAGGCGCCGAGTTATATTCATCTATTCCTACAAGGTGCCCTATACCTTTCAAGTCACCTTACATCTTAGCAGTTATCACTGTTACGTACACCTTCTAGTGACTCGGGTAAGCTACCACAAGGTCCGCAACCTCGCCAATTTCGTATAGCGTCGACTAAGATGGCGGCAACCTCAGTCTAACATTCGATGTTACTTTTCAATGTGGCCGCCAAACGATTCCGGTATGCGAGGATGCTCTACTACACCTCTGACCGTCGCAGAAAGTCGGATTATTGGGATTTCCGCCCCTACGGAAACAGCCGCCCGTACGGGCCGACGCCCCTGCCCAATGCGGCAAGTACATCCTTGACTCTGTTCTCGCACAATTGCGCTCATTCCTGCGTTTGGTTGCTGATGAACAGATATGCAAGAAGCTAGGGTATATTGAGAGCGTATAACTTACGTTTTCAAAGGAAGAATGTCTCAGAAACGGCTAAAGAGCTTGACGAAGGAAGTCACGTCACTGTCACAGGACGTGACATAATGTGACGGGTCCCGCTCCCGCTACTCCTCCCGCATTCCTGACGCCTGCTAGCCTTATACACACCGACTACGGCCCGACAGCAGGGCATTTGGCGCGCCATGAGCGACTGTGGTGGCAGATAATCACAGTGCAGCAGCAAGTAAATGGTTGCCCGATATGGTAAGGTCTGTTATTGTCGAGTGGTGGTGCCAGAGCGCTGCGTGTCCGACAACTGGCGCAGCTCAGCGTACACAGTGTCGGCTATGATATCAGCACATGCTCTTCCTCCTTTATCACGCTCTGGAACGTCTGAACAGTAAGTCTACTCAAGAATCATTGGGAGTGCGTGACATCACGTGACACAGTCCACCTCCGGAGCGGAGTCCGGTCCGGACCCGTAGGGGCGGAAATCCCAATAACGGAATGTCCTCGACCGTCGAACATCAAGCAAGTGTAGAAAATTCGAGAACAATGGCTATTGATACAAATGTCCTTTGATATGTACAGCATACAAGAGCGGCTAGATGTTACGTGACGCGCTGCCAGCAGCGGATCCCGATGCTCAGTCAACGAGGAAAAGTCTCCTCAGTTGCATGGGCACAGCAGGGGTGCGACACACAGGGCAACTGCGCTTGACATCAAGGGCAGACGTGATGCAACTATATCGGGGAAGCAGCGTTCACATCAGCAATATGTACAAAAATATAAGATTACTACTTACGAAGTGCAGAAGACGTGGCCGCAACGAGTGGCGCTGGGCTCTGCCAATCCTTCGAGGCAGAGGGGGCAATGGCAAAGCGCTCCAGGCGTCGTACCGTTCTCTTGCTCCGCTGCGCTGTTCACAGCGTCCTGCGCCTCTTTGGCAGCAGCGTGCGCTTCGGTTGACATGGGGCCCGTGACGACCAAGGCCGACTAAATCACGGATGTCAGTATAGCAAGTGGGATCACATCAGACTGAATGACCCACAATAGCATTCAAGTCATCCGCGTCAGTGATAGGCATCTCGAGCGCAGGGAGACGGTCGAGGTCGTACTCGCATTCCTCGTCGAGGTCGAGATCGTCATCGTCATCGTTCATGTCCATGTCCCAAAGCTCCTCGACGGTTAGGCCCCGCTCTGTCGCGGGCGGTTCCACGACGTCGAAATCGTCGTCAGCAGGTTGCTCGACATCGTCCGGATACATGCGACGGCCGAGGACGTCCTCCCATCCCGGAGAGTCGCCACTAACGGTGTGGTCATCATCGTCGCGGTGAACGGCGGCGAACTCGAAGTGCTGTCGGAGACGGTTATGTCAGCACGTTGTTTCGCAAGCCGGGAACGCAACAAACCACGCGGAGACCAGCTGCGGTCTGGTACTCAAGCTGGCAGGCGATGCAGTAGTGGTGTCGCTGGGAATCGCAGAAGTGCTGTGTTGCGTACGCATTAGTGGATGAGGGCAAGAAGACGGAGGGGAAATAGTACCTGGCGGAGACAATGACCGTTTGCGAAGCTAATGCCGCACGGCTCGCATCGAGGGTGCTTTGACGAACGCTGGATGTGCGCAGCACATGAAGCCTCGTCGAAGAAGTACTGATCGCACAGCGGGCAGTACAAGGCAGTGCGCTGGACAGGAGTGATAGGCATAGTGGGCAGATTTGGTAAGGAAGGATTAGGCTTGTAAGTGTGCGTGAACGAATGGAGGTGAAGTCCACTCGACTGATATTGCTGGCTCATCTCGGAGACTTGCCCTCCTTATATACGTTTGAGGGCCTTCGCGATCCGACGACCCAGAGCGGGTCGTGTGGAGCCGACGACGGTACTCAGATATGCATCCGTCGTAGAACTTCTACCGCTATAGGGGGGTACTGAGACGGTCAAAATCAAAATAAGCCCAAAAGGGTGTCTTGTCCAGCGGCCTTTACTCGGTTTTGCGTCACTCACGTGGGTGCTCGAGAGACGGATGCATTTTGACAACGATCAACGCGGAGTCGGAACGGTTGTATTCGGAGGCGGGAGAGCACAGCGACTTGCCTTGTCGTAAATCACCGGTCTCCAGCGGTCTCCTCTAGGGGCTCTGCCCGTTCTAGGCGCCCGCCGCCGCAAGGCCTGGGCCCTGGTGTGTCGGCTTCAAACCACGGTTCGTAATCCTCCAACCAATGGATGCGCTTCCGTGATTTAGAGCCGCTGATGCGCTCTAAACAGCTTCGAGCGGAACCTTTCCTCATTTCACACTAGGGGTCTTACGAGCGCTTATTTGAGCTGATTACGATCTCTCAATCCTTCCGGAAACGCATCCAATGAGCACACTCATAGATTCATCTGGGCCACGGCGGGGTATTCTATATTCATACACGCAGTGTCCACATAACTTAGGTAAGCTATAGCGTCACGACCGCAGAGTCTATCATGGAGGAAGCAATCATGACACGGGAGAGACGAGCAGATAACACGACAGGGAGACAGCAATATTACACAACGTCAATACATTACCTTGCTAATGAAATGCAATGCGATCGTGAGCGCGACGACGACGCAAACAGCGTACCAGTGGTAGCAGGGGAGACGTGGCTCAGTCGTCCTCTTCATCGATGTCAGACTCTTGAACCTTCTTCCTCCCGCGAGAGGACGCCGGCTTGGCCTTAGGTGCAGGCTTAGCTTTGGACGCAGGCTTGCCCTTCGAGGCGGGGGCAGTCTGCAAGAGGGCGAATCAGCGCCCACTCAGGTAGAACTGGCGACAGTGCATACCTTCCGCTTCTTGGGGGCAGGCTCCTCTTCCTCCTCGTCCTCTTCATCGTCATCGCGTCCAACAGCAGCGATCTCATCACCAAAGTCTTCACCTGAGTCATCATCGCTCGCGGCCTTCTTTTTGCTCCTCTTCGCAGGTGCCTTGGCTTTTTTCTCCGTCGGCGCAGCACGCTTGCGCTTCGGCTTTTCCTCCTCGTCATCGTCATCGTCCTGTTCTAGACATCAACATTGAACTCATCAGCGGGCGGCGCCGGACTGACCTTGGCCTTCTTCGCCCGTCCGCGCTTCGGCTTCTCCTCCCCATCCTCATCCTTCTTGCGCTTCGCAGGCGCCTTCTTGGCAGTCTCGACGGCCTCGCCGGCGCCCTTATCGTCGTCGGGCACCTCGCCCGCCTCCCAAGCGCGCTTGACTTTGTCCTGCTCAGCGGACTTAAGGCCGCTGAAGCCGTCAACTTCGGAGGGCGTGCTGTACGACGCCTTCAAAGAGGTTATCTGTTTGGGGGTAGCACACCCGAAGTGATGCCAGTTCCTATAAACGGTGGGAGCTCATTGGACGGAGAGCGTAGAAGGAGGGATGGAGGACGTACGTAGCCTTGTGGCCTCGGAAGTCGACTTCTTGGCCAAGACGGAAGAAGCCCTTCCCAACGCCCTCTAAATATGCATATACCCGTTAAAGTAGAGCCCACCGCGAGTTCATACCGATCGTACCTCCACAAACTGTAGTAAGAGGCCCAGTTAGCATTGCTTATGTAGTGCGAACAGTAAGGACACGCACTCTTGCACTTTGCTCGAGCAGACGATGCATATTCAAGCTTGAAGACGCCTTTGCCTCCATCACCGTCCTTCTCAGCATCTGCTTTCTTCTTACCGCCCTTCTTTGCCTTCGGCTTTTCTTCCTCTTCCTCCTCATCATCTTCACCGTCTGCCTTGCGTGCTGTGTCAGGAATATCCTCGTCGGCGACCTTGCCTTCCCCCCAGGCCTTGCGTATTTTCTCCTGGTCATCGTCATTGAGGTCCTCAAAACCGTCGAGCTCATCTGCTTCATCGAACGAGTTCTTCATGTTCGAGAGTATTTTGGTGGTCACGCAACCCCAGTGGCGCCAGGAACTAGACGTCAACTGTTAGCAAGCCACTCAGCCGAGACAGGGCGGGACAGGTCTGGGACTTGCGAAAATATTCGCACGAGCGAGCCTGAGACATAAATATCTTCCTGAGCGGGGTCTCGAGACCTCTGAGCAAGGATTGGGCGTGTCGAACATATATGTAAAGCAGGGTATACACGCAAATCGCACCCCTCAAGGTGTGCGATACACCAAACTGCACTTCACCAAATACGGTGGGGGTTGTTCTGCAACGGTTCGAACGTAGCTACTAGAAGCCGTCACCCCGCCGAGATCTTCTCGGGCTCGTGCCAGAAAACACGACCAAAAGTCCCAGCAGCTTTTGGGGATGCTCTGATAGGACGCAAGGAGCACAGTACTCACAAGGAAGTGTTGCCACGGAAGTCTACAAGGCTACCAAAGCGCAATTCGCCCTTGCCGATGGGAGTGCCTACCGATTACACGGGATCTTAGCATGCATAAAATCAACGACGCGGTGGATTACTCACCCTTGCATGGCTTAGGACCTGTCGACGCGCGGACGCGGCGGAAAACGCGTCGGTTAGCACACCGGCCACAACTCAACATTCGCAGCTGAACACTCGCCGTTGCACTTGGACCGGCCGCTGTTGGCGTATTCCAAACGGTAACCCGACTTCTTGCCGCCTTCCTCGTCAGACATGGTGAAGTTTTGGGGGGTTGGGTCGGTGGTGGTGGGAGATAGGGTTCAAGTGTGTGGTGGGGTGTCGGCAGGTGACGCCGTTTTATCTGGTTGCAATGGGAGGCTTCAAAGTCCGCTTCGAATAACGCTGCTTATATACACGCGGCCGGGCTTTGACGCACGGACCACCCCCGCACACTGGGTGCTGCCGGCCATTGCTTGCCATCGGGTTTTTTGTTGTCGAGGTTGAGAAATAGGGCACATTGACGGACCCGAGTTGCGAAGACAGTCGCACTGCGCGAGGGGCCGCTCGTCGAGAGGGGTGCTTACGGGGTCCCGGCTTCGTGCGGGAACCATTAGTTCTGCGTACTCGGACTACAATTTTGATAATCCCCGTCAGATATATCCTAGCCATGGTAAAGCCGGTTCAGGAGACATTGATGGGCATTATACGAAAAGAGACGAAGGACTTTGTTTGACCTTCCACGCTGTATGTGCAAGAGCGATGCAGGACCCCGGGAGGAAGGGACTTAGCACTGGCAGCGCCGGACATCGCTCTTCACACTCCAGCCACACCAGGATACGACATAAGTATTCACCCCTACGCCCTCCGGAGTCCCTTGCTATCCATCGTTGGATCACATAACTTATTCCACTGTTGTAACATAATCTCTCTTCTCCGTATACCGGGTAATCATGAAGTTCACCAAACCGGCGTGGGTTATGCACAAGGGTGAGTGGACCGCCTCCTTATCCTGCAAGCCGGGCTCACGAAGTTGTAGATGCTGCGATGAAGGGCGAACAGGAAAAGCGGGTGACAATATTCTCAGTGCATGTACACCCAGACGGCTCGCGTATAGCCACAGGCGGCCTGGACGCGAAGGTGCGCATCTGGAGCACGAAGCCGATTCTCAATGAAGCGTCCGAAGCATCCGGGAGGCCTCCGAAGAGCCTATCCACGCTCACCATGCACACGGGGCCGGTGCTCGTGGTACGTTGGGCACACTCCGGGAGGTGGCTGGCGAGTGGTAGCGACGACGAGATCGTAATGGTTTGGGACCTTGACCCGTGAGTACTCGTTTCATCCCTCGCTCCGGCAACATGCCCCGTCGACCAGTGGACTGCGCAAAGACACAGCGAACACCGAGTACTGAGTACGTTTACATGGGAGGCTGTGTGGGCTGAGCTCGTGCATGGGGATCTCGTCTCTGCATGCCAGTAGGCTCGGTAATACCCTTTCTGCAATTCGTACAGAGCTATTCGGCGGAAGCGTCTGGTAGCCCCGGAGCACCCCGCCTATACGCTAGGAGCTATCCTTTTTCGTGTCTCCCAGGATGGCACTCGTACTTCGCAAGACCGACTACCCTCATGACTCCGTGAGTGTGGACGAATGACTAGGGCTTTGCCTTCCACTAGCACCCGGGCACGGCGCGATGTATTCATGGGCCACTACTATGCTGCCCTCTCCGCCGCATACCCTGCTGGGACATCGCCCATGACTTCGAGTCAGTTTCGTGCATTTCCAGGTGGTGAACACCTATAAGACTCTGCGGCATACATGCATACGTCCCAGTCCGGACGAACGACCAAGGCTCCACCTTCCGCTAGTTCCCCAGCTGCGGTGTGATGCATACATAGGTCACCATGCTGCTCTCCTCCGCACGCGCCCGCTGGGTCATCGCCCATGACCTCGAGTTCCCCAATGTCACGAACTTAGGAATCCCTGCGCCCCTGTGCTCGTTGGACACTCCCCTTCCACTTGAAGCCCACGGCACTGATGTTTTTACAGTTCTGCCAAGGGCAAAGTTTGGGGCTCAGACGACGTCAACTTCGAGGGATGGAAGCCACTCAAACGATTGCCGGGCCACGAGAGCGGTACGCGTTGGGCGTACTCGGGTAGCTTATTTGACTCTGACATTTCTTAACAGACGTCACGGATATGGCGTGGTCACCTGGCGACCGCTATCTAGCTACTGTGGGACTAGACTCCTGTGTCTTGATCTGGTGCGGCTTCACTCTAGGTGATGCTTCAGCCTCTTGTGCACGTCTCATAGTCATCTGACAAACAAGTGGGATAGAGCGTCTGCGCAGAATAGACCAGCACCAGGGATTCGTGAAGGGCGTCTGCTGGGATCCCGTAGGAGAGTTCCTAGCGACAGGGTCTGACGACCGGTCAGTGCGGATCTGGAGAACAACTGATTGGCAGTTGGAAGCTGAAGTCCGGAAGCCGTTCGACCATTCACCGGGGACGTTCTTCAGGCGATTAAGGTGCGCGTCCCACTGAGCAAGCTATCGATGCACGTCTCATCTATGTCCCTAGTTGGTCGCCAGACGGTGCACATATCACTGCCTCCAACGCCACGAACAATGAGGGCTACGTGTTCATCGCTGCTGTCATCGCTCGCAACACATGGACGTCAGAGATAAGCCTAGTGGGCCACGAGAATACAGTCGAAGTTGCCGTAAGTCTCTACAGAGCTTCGCTTTGCACGCTCTGACCGTTCATCAGGCTTATAACCCACACATTTTCCTCCGAGATTCGTCGCTACCCGTGGTTGCCTCGAATATATGCTCTGTTGTGGCACTAGGAGCCGACGACCGTGCGGTCTCAGTATGGCAGACGAAATCTGCAAGACCACTAATCGTTGCGAAAGAAGTTTTCGAGCGGCAAATAATGGATCTTAGTTGGTACGCTGTCGCTCGCTAGTGTCGCTTGCTCTATTCAGTCTGACTGCGTCACAGGTCACAAGACGGCCTCACATTGTACGCCGTTTCCTCGGATGGTACGATGGCCGTGTTCAGCTTCGATACGGAAGAACTGGAAGGGATCGCTCCCATTTCCGCCCAGGAACAGTACCTGAAGAAGTTTGGGTTCGTCCCGCCGCCACTGCCCAGCGGTTACTCGCACGAGGTGCCCGCCAACGCCAACGACAACGTACAAGACGCGACGGGGAGCGGGCGCATGACACCGCCGCCGTCGCCCGGGCGCGCCGAGGCCAAGTCGCTGCAGACGCAGACTGGGTTCGGCGCGTCAGCAAACGGCGGGGAGCAGATCAACCAGCTTGTCGCGAAGCGGAAGACGAAGAAGCGGATCCAGCCGAGTTTCGTTGGGGGCCTGTCGGGGAGTGTGCCCTCCGCCGGCACCGCAAAAGCACCCGCTGCGGCGAGCCGTCCTCCCACCGATCCCGTGCCCTCGACGTCAAGCGCGCCGAACCCGTTCGGGGGGCTGGCCGATCTGGCGAACGACGATGTGGACCGCGACGTAGACATGTTTGCCGGCGATGCAAGCACGGACGTGCCAATCGCAGCGCTGGAGACGGGCCGGGCGAAGCGCAAGACGCTCGACGGCGTCGACGACCGCATCGCGACGCGCCCGCGCACGCTCGGCGGGGACCGTGTGCGGGAGACTGTACCCGTGCGGGAGATCGCGGCCGCGGGTGTGCCAGGCGCGCTGTGGGGAGAACAGAGCAGCGTCATGGGCAGGCTGACGGCTCCGCCGGTGTTAACGTACATCAAAGCTACCGTCGAGGGGGGCGACGATGTGTTTGAGGGGAGGAATGCGGACAACGGAGGTACGTGGAGGTCGTGTTGCTGAACCGTCCTGCTGACTAACGGATATATCAGGCGAGAACGAGGTGGTATACGTGAGCGGAAAGCAGACCCAGTGGCTCGACTATCTCCCGTCGCCTGTTGTGGCGCTGGCCGCGACCAGTCACTTCTGCGTCGCAGCAATGCAGGACGGCTCGGTGAACGTCTACTCACCTACAGGTCGTCGGTAAGTCGCGAGCTCTACCATACGTTGTCCCACAACTGATCGGCGTATCCAGCTTGATGCCGACGTTGTCGCTGGGCTCACCATGCGCTTACTTGAGCGGCGCAAAATTCTCTTTGATGCTCGTCACCGTGTCGGGCATGCTCTACGTATGGAACACCAAGAAACAGGCCGCCGCGTTCCCGGCTACGTCCGTCCTGCCCATCCTCGGGACGTCACCGAACACCACTATCGTGTATGCCGTCGTTCGGCCGAACGGTGCGCCCGTGATCCAGCTGTCGACAGGCGTCGCGCATACGTGGAACGCCGCTCTGTCAACCTGGGTGAAGATCAGCGAGTCATGGTGGTCCGAGGGCTCAGACGCGTGGCAAGGCCGGCAGCGCTCGGGGCAGTCAGCCACGCGGGGCGTCGTAGCCACCCTCGAAGGTAGCATCAGCGAAAGGATGGGAGACACCGTGGGCGCGGACAAGCAGCGGCCGTCCTGGTGGAGCACCGCTCTTACTCTGGGCCACCTGGAGACAAGGCTGCATGCTGCGAAGGCGTTGGATAGCCCGCAGGAGTACAAGCAGACGCTGCTGGTGTACGCAAAACGCATAGCGGACGAGGGGTTCAGAGCGAAAGCCGAGGAGTTGGTCAGAGAGCTGTTCGGGCCTGTCTACTGGTATGTGACTCCCTCGGCAAGCAGATGGGGCGGCCGTTGATGCTTCTGTGTAGGCGGCCTGGGCGCGACGATGCATGGTCGCCAACCACCCTAGGAATGTCGAAACGTGATCTTCTGAAGGACGTTCTGGCCATCTTTGGTGAGCTTGCTCTCCTCCGTCAGCTGTGGCTTAGCTGACTTTCTTGTGAAGCTCGTAGCAAGACTCTCACGAAGTTGGCCATCGACTGGCAAGATATGCTCAAAAAGGCCTCGAACGGGGAGTCATAACCCAACTTCTACCTGACAGGTGGGATGCAGGTTCTTTGCGCCTATCGAGGCGAAGGCTCTATTCTCAATTGTCTATACTTGTGGCTTCTTCTTCTTTTTGGACAAGCTCGCGTGTTTCTTCTGGGTTGAAGTCGCTCAACACTACAGCGCCCGTTTCATATGGTAGGTTATGTGTCGCAGCATGGGAGCTTGTGGGAGTATACTGGATAAGCACGGCGGTGAGTAAGCCAACGACTATGCCTCGATAGCATAGATACGCGTAAACTGCAGTCAGTCCATACAATATCAATATGAACAGTCATTGATGCGAAGGTAATTAAGTATCGCCCAAGGGTATGAGCCAGGCTGCCGGTCGCTCGTCGAGGGACACATGTATGACGTCACGCGTCGCGTCAGTGGCGCCGGCCGTCGAGGCTCTTCGCAACTTGGCCGCGTACCATCCCAGTCTCAACCACTACTGCCCACTAGCAGCACATCATTCTCTTACACGCATCACAGAAATGGGAGTCGGAAGCTCGAATATCAATAACCAGTGTGTCATCCGCGAGGTACGGACTCAGGTTTTGTTGATCTTCACGATGTCTAGGCTTAGCACGGACACTCTGCTCGGCCGCTCGCAGGTCACGAAGGGTGTTTGGACCTTCTCTTGGCAAGTCGTTTATTCAGTGGTCATATGCGCCTACTCACCCAAGTGTGCCATCAGCCCGTTCTCCAGGTTCGGGTTAATACCTTTCGGCGGCCGTTCAACTGCTATCAAACTGTCCAATGGTGACGTATGGGTGATGGCCTCCACACCTCTGACAGCAGAGACCAAGGCCAAGTTGAATGAGCTGGGACCTGTGAAGTCTGTAGTTCTGCCTTGCAGTCGCATATGTCATACCTGACACCCCTCGCGACAAGCGCAGATGGATAGTGGGGGCTGACGCCGTTCACCACATGTTCCTCGGTTAGTACACAGTCCTTTGCCACTTGATATGTCAGCTCAATAAGTACAGGCGAATTCAAAAAGGAGTACCCAGAAGCTAAATTGGTCGCCGTGGATGAGGCAGTCAAGAAGAAGTCCAAGGAAGGCCTTGAATTCCACGGAGGTACGTCTTTGCAATCGGCTACGTGCAGCTACGTCTGTGCTCACCATTTTCCCACACTCACAGTTTGGGGCACCGACCCTCGCGATCGGCAGTTTGGCTTCGAAAATGATGTACGTTGATCCGAACCAATCTATGCCGCGACGAAGCTTCGTCTGACGTTTTGTATGTAGGTTCAACATTGGTGAGGCATGCCCCGATGCAAATATATGCGCATATACTCACCCACACAACCAGCTTCTTCGATGGCTTCGCGAACCGTGATACGGCCTTCTTCCACCCAGCATCCAAGACGCTCATCGTAGCGGATTTGCTCTTCAACTTGCCAGCCACGGAACAGGTGCGTCCTCATGCATGAACATCAGAGTTTGTAGCGAGGTACTTATCCGTCGTGTTCAGTACTCGAAGTCGTCTTCCTCTGGCACGATCCCCATCTTCGGCAGCCTCACCCCGTACATGGGGATCCACAAGCGCTTCACCTGGTACCTCGGCGTGGACAAAGAGTGCATCCAACGTCTCTACAAATTCTGCATGCGCTGATAACGGGGTATATGCTTTCAGGGCCATGAAGCGTGACGTGAAGACGGTAGCCAACTGGGACTTTGACCGCATTATCCCATGCCACGGGGTAAGTCCGACGTTCGATTTGGCGAACCACTGCTGATGCTACTGTGGGTTTTGCATGAAGGACGTCATCGAGAAGGACGGTAAGAAGGCCTGGTGCGAAGCCTACAAGTGGTACATCGATGCGGACAAAAAATCGTAATCTATTCTCTATTCTTCTGTGGCTCTCGTTTGCCTCGCCCGTATTACAGTGGTTCGGTGCCCGCCCCCACGAGCATTTTGTGTTGTTTCTTGGCAATCTGATTATGACGTCATTGTCGCACAGGAACACCTCGCTAGTGTATTTTTTCTGCGGCACGATTTCAGATAGTACAACCCTGTGTCGACTGAGCCCCACTCAGGCTGGCATCACAAGGGAGTTCGTAGGAGTCAGTCAGCGGAGATCATACATGAACCGTACGCCGAATTACCTTGATCAAGTTGCCAACGAGCCTCTCATCCAATACTCCCTGGAGCAACGCAGCCGACTTTTGGCTCGACTCGGACTGGGAACAGTGTGACAAGGGTCCTACGTGGCAGCCATTCGAGGGAGAATAAGGTTGCCACCGCGTAGCCTATTTGATCCGTCGAGTACCCTTGTGGCGGCATCAATCGGAGATCCAACCAACCTCAGGCTACATTGTCCTCGTTCAGCTATTGTGCGTCTTCGCCCAGACCGCGACCACGTTGACTCAGTTGAGTAGACCCTGCTTGCGGGCACCAATTTTAGGGTGCAAATCTGTCCGAAACATAACCTCTTACGCAGAACATATGGCTGACCCTACTAAAGGAAAACCAGGCAACTTCTGCGCCGGCTAGTGCGCGCAGCGTGGCTTCCGCCTCATATATAGACGAGGCCATACCCCCAAACTTCGTAAGCCTTGCGACTCTCTCTCCCTGATCATGGGTTCCCCTCCTGAGATGATACTTAGTGCTAGTCTCCCTGAGAGTCGCTGTGGCACCTCGCCCCCTGGTACACCCGCAACCCGAGGCTCGTGAGTGGCCTTGCTAGCATCTCACTTTCGCCTAGTTATTGACCATGGTGGCAGATTACCGTCAAGCCCATCTGCTACAGTTCCAGCTGAGGGAGCAGAAGTCCCACCGTAAGTCGTGCAGAATCCTTGAGTGCAAACAGTTCACTTGACACGAACGATAGTGAATCATCGAGTCTTCCGCTTCATTCCGCCGACAGTGAAGCCACGTGCGCAGGGTGAGCTCCCATCATCATTGCTTGCCTGTCATGACGATTCAGCATGCACACAGGACCGCCTCCGCTACCAGTGATCAGCCACCCAAGACACCGACACCACACTGCGCCACACGACCTTGAAGTTCTGCAACGCACCCCCGTTGAACTCAAATCTTCGTCCATCCGTCCAACTTCCGTCGGATTGCAGTCCGGGGCATCTCCCCAAGGACGAGGCGAGAGAGCTGTACGGGAGCGAAATGCACTTCAA
The DNA here is from genome assembly GCA_000344655.2 of Fomitopsis schrenkii. Taxonomy (NCBI): domain Eukaryota; kingdom Fungi; phylum Basidiomycota; class Agaricomycetes; order Polyporales; family Fomitopsidaceae; genus Fomitopsis; species Fomitopsis schrenkii. The sequence goes on along the minus strand of KE504216.1, from coordinate 117,063 downwards.
GATGGTTGAGCTAGACTTTCGCGAGTTCTTGGACCGCTATATGCCGCTAGACTCGGAGGACCACGAGCTTCCCTCGGAGTCCGACTTGAAGATCCCCGACATGAACAAGACCGTATTGCTCGGCAACACAGAGAACGCTGTTTGTGAGGAACTGGTGCGTCTAGCATAACTGTTGTGGTTCCGATTAGTGCTCATCATGTCTTTGACCAGTGCAAGGTCGCCAACGTCATCCTTGACGCCTGCCCCCATGAAAATCGGCTGACTGCAAGGAACACAAGTCATAACCCCGACAGCGGGGATTATGGAGACTACGGAGAGCAGCTAAAGGTTGATGTCGCAATTTACCCCACCCACAAGGACGCAGTTCGCGACTATGGGCAACTTGCGGCGGATAATCACCGAGTGCCCACACGCTGGGCGTGGATCTCTCTGCTCATGGAGGTCAAAACCAGTTCTGCCGATTCACCCTTCTCATTCCGATCGAAAACAACAAAAGCTAGCAAAGCTTCACCTTCTCAGCCGATCGACCAAGCTGCACAGTCTGGTGGAGGCCCTTCTAACCCGCTCCTCAAAACCGACAACTTGAAGGCGTCCCCAGCTGAGTTTCTTCGCCTTCATACGGCGGCGAGGCAGACACTTGGGCAGATGACAGAGTACGTCTCGAAAGTGCTCCGTCGCCAGCATCGGACGCACTTCTTCGTAGTCTTCGTGCTCAGGGGCAGGGCACGTATCGTTCGCTGGGACCGTGCTGGCGCTATCATCTCGACGCCGATCAACTTCGCGCAGGATTCGAGACTGCTTCACGAGTTCATCTGGCGATACGCGTGCATGAACGAAGCACAGCGCGGCTACGACCCTACGGTTGTTCTAGCGACAGAAGAGGAGATCGCAGCCATGCGCGACTGCGCGGCACCAAATGACTGGGCTGACCGATACCGCAACGGTGCCATTGGACAGCCTGGGTGGCCGATATACAAGATCACGATGCGGAACGAGGACCTCATAGATGAACGACTCCTGCAACCCATCGCTGACGATATCGATCCCAGCGAGTGCCAATCGGAGCCCTATGAGGGTACGCCTACCTTCGTTGTTGGCAAGGCGTACTTCGCCAGCGACTCTATGGCCGGGCGGGGCACCAGGTGCTTCATCGCCTACGAGGTCGCCCGCAATCGCCTAGTCTTCCTCAAGGACTACTGGCGCCCGAGGGTCGACATGATACTTGCCGAGGGCGCGACGTTGAAGAAGCTGCGTACCAGCGGCGTCCAGTATGTGCCGACTCCTGTGGCTTCCGGCGATGTGTACAGCGGTGGAATGACCCCGCAAACGTCGGAAACACAGTCCTTGCTATCAAAAGATGAGCGGACGGGACGGGATCATGTCGCCCTGATTCACAATCGCTTGGTTGTGAAGGAGATCGGCCGCCCACTAGCGGACCATGAAGATGCGCTACAACTCGTCGGTGCGCTGTTCTATGCCCTGCTAGGTAAGTGTCATGGCTCCTATCGCTTTGACAGAGTTATTCACAACATATCACACAGCGCATTCGCAGGCATGGTTACTCGCGCAGATTCTACACCGCGACATCAGCGAGCTGAACATCATCATCTGGTGTTACACTACCATCAATGGCCAGACGCTGACTATTGGTCTGTTGATCGACTGGGATTTGGCCAAATTAGCAAAGTATCTCGATGCAATCTCTCGTCCTGGTCGCTCGGTAAGTCTCGTAAAGTTCGGTGTTCTTGAGTATGCTTACCGGGTTCCCTTAGGGAACCTGGCCGTTTATGTCTGCCCGGCTGCTACGCTACCCTAACAAGAAGCACGAAGTCGCAGACGATATCGAATCCGCCATCCACCTCTTGCAATGGATGTGCTTCCGGTTCTACGAGCACAACCTCACAGGAGTCATTGGGCAATTCAAGGAACGCATCATGGGCTTGTTCGAAGGGTACGACCGGGAGAAAGCAGAAAAGGAGGGTAGTTTTGGGGGCGAGATGAAGTACAGAGATATCACCTACGGTCATCCGACGGTAGAGCTCTTGGACAGAAACACCCCTCTGGCTAAGCTCTTGGACGATCTCGCCAAGATTCTCCAGCGACACTATCTCGCTGTCGAGCCGAAGTGTCAAGGACCCATACCAGCTCGTACATCGACAGCAGCTCTGAGTACAGCTGGTGCTTTCGTAGACGGACTGAGGCGCGCAGCGGCCAAGGCGGCGCTGGGAAATCCAAAGGCGCCTGCTCCATCCACTGCGGTGCTACAGCCTGTTCCAGAACTCATGGACCACCAAAAGGTGCTCGATGCATTCCTCGCTGCGGTGACGGGCGACCAGATCGCGTGGCAGGCCCTGAAGAAAACTTCGGACCAATTCGAGCCCTTCAAGAACTCGGCCGTCATGCAACGCACGCGTGAGCTGAGGAGCTACCAATCGTCGGGGTCGAAGCGAGGATCGGAGGACGACCTCATCTTGCAAGACGCGGCGCAGGCTGACCGGCTGAAGCGTGCGAGAAACGAGACGACGGGGCTGTCGTCAGTCAGCGAGGAACATGAAGTCTCGCGCGATGTAGATTGAAGTCTTTTGGCATCTGCATCCGGTTCAGGTTTCGTCTCCACTGTATCTCGTCACATCTTGTTTATCACAGTTTGATACTCGCGTAATGCTATCGGTCCATAGGCCTTGCGTGGTATGAGGACTTGGGGGATATACTGTACGACTGCCTGGGTGTCAGCCCGAGTTGGATTGAAGTTAGCATTACCGTGACTGGCAGCGCGTCAAATGTGCGCTTTGCCGGAACGCTGCCGCGATTGTGTTCTCGGGCGGCTGGCAGAGAAAACGTTCACCACGAATCCGGCACAATGAAGGATGCAGCATCAACGACTGAGTAAGGAACGCGAACATCAGCCATGAAAATCCTACAAAGATCCGGAACGCGGATGGCATACTCCCATTCAGTGTCGTTCGTGGTGGAGAAATTGTCCGTCTTTGCCTGGTTGAATACTACTGGGCTGTATAGCAGGATACTTCTACATATCTGCGTTGCGCAAGTGCACCCCCGTACCCTGTTGAGATATCCCTTCCTCGAAATCGCAATGTCCTGGCTGGTTGTGACGAACTTCAAGTTGTCCAACGCGGCCGGCTCGACAACGCGGTACAGCAGAGTGATGGCCTCGCTCGGCAGACGGCCTGGAAGGCGAGGCCCACGACGCGTTGATCCGCGTAGCCGTCTGCAGCATTGCCACCACAGCAGTCGTAGTGATATGCACTTCAATACCTGTCGTGCACAATCGGGACGAAGCAGTTAAAGGTACTAGTCGGTTCATCAGCATGCCAGGCGATGGCTGTCCGCACGCAGCAGGATACGAAGACTCACAAACACACAAGTGGCACTGGCAGGCTTCCCATGCTCCAGTTCCGCGGGATGTGCTCCTACTCCGGGCTGCATAGGAAAGCCTGGTGTCAAAGATTGAATCAGTACGTCGGATGGTAGACGCACTCGTTGCTTCGATAGTCAAGACCTGCGCGTGCGGTCCTCATGTCACGTGCTGTGTCCGACGATTTAGACGCCCGGACGATGCCCGAAATGGCCGTGTACTAATGCAGGTGCCCGCCCTTGCACTGGATCTGGACCACATTGATGATGACTCTCTGTGCGTAAGCAAGCTTCCAGTCAAGTGCTAACCTCTTGATTTCTGCACTTATGCAGATACGAATGCTCGTCAAACATTCATATCGCGAGGATGCAACAGCAGCGCAGAAGACGCTCGCATCTCGCAGCTTGAAGCCTAGTACGCACGATCGGCTAGTCTGCGATCCTCCCATGCGGATTCAGATCAAGACCGCGCATCTACCGAAGCGAAGGTTGTGTCGCCGAGTGTGCCTTCCTCCGAATACTGGAGACGAACTCATTTCCGTGGGACCTGCCCGGGGCGTCGGAGAACCTGTCAGTGCCACTTAGCCTTGTGTGAGTCTTCGTATTGGTATGCTTGCGGGCAATCATTCATTGTTGATGCAATCACTGAACTCTAACGTACCAGTGGCTCTGAACATGCGTGACGCCGAGTAGTACTCGATACAGGCCTTCAAGGCTTGAACACCTGCTGTGAACACCTCCTTATGACTATGCTGTTTGGGGTGCTTCTAGATCTGTTGTATGGACACTGGCATTGGTGAGTTTTCAACGGCTTGTCTTTCTATGTGGGTTTCCAATTACCGGCACCCTCTGGCGCTCCTTTTCCTTCTGATTTTGCATTTGATGCGATCCCTCAGTCCGACGGGTCGCGATTCATTTGTACCATAGTGGCGTGAATGGGGTGGCGCCTGTCCTTATGCTGTATGATATCCTTAGCAGCGTCCGTACCGGGGTCTTACTATCAAAGGATTAAATCAAGCATCGTCAGACATTGGTATGTCTACTTTCATATCCGAGTGTCTCCGAGATTGACTAGATCTCTCTGGTAACATGCATACATTGACGGAGCCAGGACGTATAAACATGATCCGAGTCGTCTATGGTTCTGGCCAGTCTCCCCAACCCACCCAGCAGCACCTGAAGTGCAAACCACGATGCCCTCCAAGACCTTTCTCCTCAGCCTCGTCATCGCCGCGACGAGTGCGCTTGGGGTTGCTCACAGCGCCACGAATGCGTCGTTCCAGGCTGCCAATGGTGCCGGTTTTCAGGCTGCCTCATCGCAGGCTGCCTCGACCGTCTCATCGCAGGCTGCCTTGACCGTCTCACCGCAGGCCGCCACCAACGCGGCATCGCAAGCCGCCTCTAGTGCGATTGCCCCGACTGCTTCTAGTACGATGCCTCAGGCCGCAGGCCAGGTATGTGCCCTGTCGTTGTCCCCCAACACCTCTGATGGTATGTTCGTAGCCTGGCTGTGACACCAGCTCTGCTACGCCTTTCTATCGCGCCTACAGCCCCATATGGGAGGACCACTTCTACACTGCCGACTACAGCGAGATGAGCCGGGACATTCGAGGAGGTTCCTATGACTATGAGGGCAATATGGGTCTCGTCTTCCGCGAACCGACCGAGTCCACCACCGTGCTGTACCGCGCGTTCTACCCGGCCGCGCACGACCATTTCTACACGATAAACCAGACAGAAATGGTGAACGTGATTGCGAAGATAGGCTACCACGACGAGGGTACGTCAGCGTACGTGTACGCGACACAGATCTGCGGAAGTATTCCGTTGTACCACCTGTACAACCCGAGAGACAAGGACAACTTCTACACGACGAGCGAGTTGGAGCGCAACAAAGCGATAAAGGACCACGGGTGTAAAGACTTGGGGATCGCGTGCTATGTGTTGCCGGACCTGTACTAGGACGCGTCAGTGCCTTTGTGAGTACCTTTGGCAGCGTGCAATCTCCATTCTACCAGTATGCAAGGTTCTCACTGATAATTGTCCACTCGGACCTTTGTATCCAGCCACTGTGTCCGCAATGTTGTCGATGGAGTCCTGGCTAGCCTTCTTGTACACACCTTGCAGGTTTTCTTGAGACTCATATCCTAAGCCAACAATAACACCGAGTCAATTTTGCTGCTGCTATTAAATGCATTTCTATCACGGCGCAACACGCGTCCGATATGTTGAAGCCGTGATTTGTGCCGCATTTGTCATTTGACCCGTCTTCCCACGTGACGATGCGTGACGACTCGGATGACGTCAGTCAATCGGAGTGGCGTGCGCCGTGGTGTCCTCCGAGCCTTCAGTCTGCCTCGTACGCATTGACCTTCTCTAAGATACTTGCGCATATACTTAAGATAGACCCAGCGCACTTTCGACTACTATCTTGAGCGCTTCACGCCCATTTGGCGGGCAGATGGCCTCCAGGCTTTTCAGGGCTCGATTTTCCTGGAAAAGATGTATTATTCTCTCCTAACTATGTTAACATGTGTGTCAGGGTCAAAGTTAGGAGAGAACATTGCGGATTTTCCTTGTTGTGCCCTTTCTGAAGAGGATCTACATCGGGCGCTAGCATCAAGTATGGCTCAAGCGCTGGCTGCCCTCGGCCGGTTGCAACACTATTCTTTGGTCCCCTCTACTTGTCGTTGTCAGTAAAAACATCCTAGACATGTTTCTCATGCTACAATCAGTATACAAAGCACCTAAACTGAATTTTATCTCTGCTGGTATGAGCGATTCGTCGCCCAAACACGAAGACGTCATTTAGGCGCCAATAGTAGTCGAAAGTGCGCTGGGTCTATCTTAGTATGTATGTATCTGATCCCTGATCATTGCGCTCGGTACGTGCTGTTATCCCATATGTAGTTGTGCTGGACAAAATATTGACTGCCAGCAGCACAGCCAATGTATTACGAGTTTGCCTATGACTCACCGGCGGTAGGCTGGCAAGCGGCCAATCAAGCCGTCGGACAAGGCAGACCCGAATCACATTGTCTATTGACATACAAACAGGCCAAGACGGTGCTTCTCCCGACATATGCATGATAGTTGTGCTTCTCGGTCTCATTCTTCACGTACTTATGGTATGTTTTATCCTACTGAGCATTGACTGCCATGTGCTGTATGGCCAAGTTTCCAACATGAACCGTGACGCCGATGTTGGGCAGACGAGTACCTACTCAGGCAGAGCGTTCAGACTCGGGACAAGTCTACAGTCACAGTTGAGGTGCAAACCTTCTAATATGACGAGACTTACTTAGGTGTGTGTTCCAAATGTTTGGGTCATTCGCTCCATCTTACATCCCCGCAGCTGCGGTGCCGGAAATTCCCTAGATACGCAGGGTTCGTGGCGACGTCGATCATGTATGTATACACCGCCCGTAGGTTCTCCAAGGTCGAAATGATGCTTCGCCAACGGAACGCCCCGAAGTTTCCACTCCAAGGCTATAAATGAGCAGATGTTCATGAAGGAGACATCGCTTCCCATTTCTCGCTGGCATGTCTGCCAGCAATTCCACTTTTTTCTTTCCTGCGCCCATTGGCGGCGTGCCCTCTCCTCGCGACTTCCCTCCTTCCCTCTTCTTTGAGATCGCATACATACTCCTCATCCCCCTCCTTGCGATTCGATGGTCACGCAAGACGTCGCGTACGCTGGTCATCATGGGCGTCACAATCACGAGCGTAGAACGGTGCGTGGTCTAATGACTATGCACTCAGAATGTCCTCATTCCCCAGCCTAGCCTTGTCAGCTTTGGGATACGCATGGCCCAAGCCAACAACCCGCATCTACGGACCCTCAAGTTCATGGTGAATGAGCTCCAGGGTGGTTACTGCGCAACATTCCTCGCCCTTGCCAATGACTGCCTACATATTGCTCGAGCATACCTGGTCAATTCGACGCGCGGCACCGACTCCCACCATCCAATTGGTGCACGTGGAAATGACGGCGCAGAAGGGCGCACCCCGGGGGAGCCGATTGTCCAGTACGCCGCGGATGTTGACGCGATCCAGATGGAAGAACTCGGGGCTCTCGATGGGAGGAAGTCCACCAAGCAGTCGGCGGTCGTTGGCGAACTCGAAGTAGGTGTTACGCGCAATGACAGCGTACCACTATGCGACGAGCCAAAGAGGAGGCGATGCTTCCGGACCGTCTGCATCATCCTCACGGTTACCTTCGTTGTTGGCGCGCTTTGTGGCTTGGTCTCTGGTGCGACGTACCATGACGCAGTGACAAATCCTTCCAAAGCGGCGATTACCCAGGGCGCGAGGTACGTCCCGCTCACACATTTTCTTCGTGTGCTGTATGATGCATTCGATTTACGTCCATTTGTCAGGTTCATAGAAGCAATCCTGGGTGTAATAGTGCTGCAGTCCACGGACCTCCTTTTACTCTTTGCGCTGGTGACGCGCCCCCGACGGGTGGCGAAAACACGGATCCTCTACATTTGTTTCATCTGTTGCATCCTTGTACGTGACATTCTTTTCCGTCGCTCACTTGACAAGTTCTGAGCCTATGACTCCCCTCTGTAGACCATCTCTCCCGTGTACCGTCTGAGCGTCATGTCAGCTAGGACCACCTCACTCTCTATATCGGTCGCCGCGGATCCCTTGAACGGGCACGATGCAAAGGCGCTCTTCTACGGGCTACAGCTTTTCCCAGAGCTTATAGCTGCCGTGCTGCTGCTTAGTGTGAACGTGCAGGCAGTATACAACACGGGTCTGAGAGGTGACTGGGGCATCCGCGATCGGAAGTGATACGAAGCTGCGGGGTCCTCACATGACGCTTCGAGCAGTGACAACGTATGGACGTTCAGTGGCATACAGTACTAGTAGCAGTGTTCGGCGTGGAAAAGACTTTGGATGGTGTGTGTGACCTTGGGTGAAACTTAGGGGCGCGCAGGGATGGCATGTGGAATGGCGAACGTGTTTTCGTCGACGTTCATTCAACTGTTAACGTTGTGTCTGACGCCGTCTACGCCATCACGTGAACACTGAAGACGTTCCACGGACTACGCGACTTGACGACAGGTCAACGCAGGGCCAGGGGGCTGACGTGGTTGAAGGCTCATCATCAACACGAAGACATCAGTTCTCTTCGCTGAGCTCACTGTAAGCAAACAAGCTCAAACTTAACTTATTCGCTGAGCGCAGTTATTGCGCGAAAGTGGTAAAGTGTAGGTGAAGGGATGCCGGGCCTCCGAACAGTGGAACATATTTATATGCCAATGATTCATTGAATGCCCCTCCCGTTCCCACCCGCGAACGGCTGCCCCGATTACATGCTACATCCTTGGAAGCAATCACCTGAGACTGTGGCAAGCTATGTGGCGACGCTGATGATACGAGCATCCACACAGCGTGCCACCACTGGCATTACCGTGATACGCATGATCTGCCAATCTATTGCGAACTACGCCGCCACTCATGACGGACTTTGATCAACACCGCGCATCTGCCATACCAAAGCGAAGGTTGTGTCTGCCTTCCTTCACTTTCTCGGGCTTTGATTCATTTTGCGTCTGCTATAGGAGCTGCCCGGGTGTCGGGGCCGAAGGCCCACCAGTCCCCCTTAGGCTTGTGAGCCTTCGTGTTGTCATGCTTGTAGGCATCTATCGCATGATTCAGTGTCAATGGCATCACTGATCATATCGTATAGGCGGCTCCGAGTCTGAGCGTGCGTGACGCTGGGTACTCAGCTCAGACTCTGCAGGGCATCGTTCAAGTCTTGAACATCTTGTGAACACGTTACTTGTGGGTTCTTCTAGATCTGTTGTATAGACATTGGTGAATTCTCATCGGCTTCTATGTTACAGGCGGAGTTCAGTATACCGGCACCCTCTCAGGCTGGCGGTTCCTCAGCTCATACTAATCATACAAAGTGATCACTAATGTGTTGCAATATATTCATACCACAGTGACGTGAATAGAGTGACACCTGCTCTTGTGCTATCTGATATACAAAACGGTGTCCACACCGAAATCTCACTATTCAAGGATTAATTAAGACGTCGTCAGACGTAAGTATGTCTTATTTCGTATCCGATTCGACGGAATTGACTTGAGCTCTGTGGTAGCATGCATCCACCGACGGGACCAGGACGTATAAATTTCGTCCGCAGTTCTTGTCAGCCTCCCCAATCCACCTAGCAGGACCTGAAGTGCAAACGACAATGCCCTCGAAGACCTTCAGCATTCTCCTCAGCATCATCGTCGCCGCGACGAGTGCGCTGCAAGTTGCCCACGGCGCCACAATCACGTCGTTCCACGCTGCCAATGACACTGCCTTGCAGGCTACCTCGACCGCCTCATCGCGGGCTAATTCGACCTTCCCATCGCAGTTTACCACCAGCGCGGCGTCTCGTGCCGCCTCCAGTGCAATCGCCCCGACTGCCTCTGGTACCATGCCGCAGCCCGCAGATGAGGTATGTGCACTGAAAGTGTCTCCCAAGCTGCTCAGCACCTCTAATGGCAGGTTCATAGCCTGCCTGTGACACCAGCTCGGTCGTTGCTTTCCTCCGCGCCTACAGCTCGGCATGGAAAGACCACTTTTATACGACCGATTACAACGAGATGCACAATGCCATCACACTCGTCAATTTTACGTATGAGGAGAACATGGGCCTCGTCTTCCGCACGCCGACCGAGTCCACCACCGTGCTGTACCGTGCGTTCTCTCCGGAAGCGATGAGCCATTTCTACACGATAAACCAGACGGAAGCGGTGCAGGCGATCAGGCAATGGGGATATCTTGTCGAGGGCACGTCAGCATACGTGTACGCAGCGCAGATCTGTGGAAGTATTCCGTTGTATCGCCTTTACAACCCGAGCGACGTTGACAACCTCTATACAACGAGCGAGGCGGAGAGGGCGAATGCGATAGAGAACCTCGGGTACGACGACGTGGGGATCGCGTGCTATGTCTTACCGGACCTGTAGGATGCGTCTTTGTGAGTATCTGTGGCAGCGTTCAATCTCCCTTCTACCCGGATGCAACACAGATACTCACCTACTCGCGCCTTCGTATAGAGGCGCTGCATCGGCGATTGCGTTGGCTGAGATTTCCTGAGTCCTGGCTAGCCTTCTTGTACATACATTGCAGCTCTTCTTGAGATTCTTCGCCAACAGTAACATCCTGATTGCGGTGCAGCGCCTACTAAATAAGCACAGTTCTCAGAAACGGGAGACATGACAAAGAGGATCAAAACACCACCCGGTGCTCGCTATTCTTCCTCCTCGCTCACCCCACTCCTGGACGCTTAATAGGACGTCGCCTACTGCTGAGAGCTGCTAGATGCTTAGCTGGATACAACCGCGAGTACTTGGAATTGTGAAGTATCAGGCGCAGGGCCGGCCTGTGCCCATGATGGTTTAACTGGTCTTCCGTCTTGTCCAGAAGGTGTCATTTTTGGCGCGTGTTCAAATTGAGGCTTCAACGAACTCGCATTGCCAGCTTGGCCGTGTCTCTACTCTGACCGCAATTCCGTTGGACAGACCTTGTCTATAGGCGTCGATGGGCCACAAGCGTAGCTGTGGAAGAAGAAGGGGCACTCAGCTATCGCGCAGTAGCATTAATGTGTTACCTCGTCATCAAGGATATCAGACATCGGCTCGATCAACAAGAACTGGCTACGTCTTTGGTCAACTCCGTAGATAGTGAGGATCATCTCACTTCTCGTACAGGACAACTAGGGACACCGATTGCAACCCACCGACAGGCGTCATCGAGGGGAAGTTGCACCGGGGATGGGCACTGTAACAAAGTGATGCGCGGTCCACGAGTGGAATATACTCATGCCCTCAGGCTAGCATCAGACTTTAACATCCTTCACGGCGTCACGCAGTATGTAGAACGAAGAATATATCGCGACCGAAAGGACGACGGCGTGTGAGCCCACACGAAGATCAGTTCCTATCGTGCTCAGCCTCCAGGGCAGCGAGTTGATCTACGAGGTCGTCCATGACAGACCTGGTCCGTGCGTGTCCACCACTGTTGCTCTGCGTATCCGGCGAAGCAGGCGATGATCCGGGACCTATAGATGATCGCTTCGTAGGTACGAGAGGCGTGCCTTGAGGCTCGAATCCGGGGGCTATCCTACGCAGCGCTTCGCGTTTCCTGCGTTCTTTCTCTTCCTCACGGGACTTCAGGTAGGCCTCGCGCCTAGCTGCGTGTGCGGCGAGCGTAGATCTGCGGGACTCTTCGAGGCGAATGACGTGAGGCTCCAATGTGAAAGGGTAAACAAACTAGGGAATAAATGAGCGTAGGAAGGGGCCTTTTGCTTATGAAGGTTGACCGGCATACGCACATATGCAGATACATCATCAGGGAGTGGGTGTATATCTGGCGGACGCTCGACCTGATATCTGGTATTAGAAGTCGATAGGAGTTTCTGTATACTGATGAGCATACAGGTTTCGGAACCCTCAAGCTCGGTGATTTGATGAGGGGCACGCGAGAGGCGGCAGCGTACTGTGTTTGGGCTTGGACGAGTCGTGAGTCTCACATCGACGCAGACCCGCAGGCTTACACTTACACTTCTCAGACATTGTATATGGTAGGCTCAGGTGTTGATTTCAGTCTCCAATGAAGAGCAACAAGAGGCACTTTGCGCTGACCAGGGCTTGGCCTGAGGAGGATGTATGGCTTCGAGCAGGAGGAACTCAGGCATGCTTCGGGCAGTAACGACGCTCACAGAGTCACGATCTAGCAATCGGACGGTAGATCTACAATCTCGAGTCAGATCTCGCAGTGACGCACTCAGCAGCGTGCCGCTCATATAGCCACCTTGGACAGTGTCAGGCAACCTCCCCTTCCCCTCTTCTACCCTACTATAGGTCATATTCTTGCTTTTTAATTCTCGATCCTGCAATGGCGAAGGGGAAGTCATCAGCATCGTCAGCGACGCGCAAGAAACACGCCCGCAAGGCAGCTGCGGGGACCGTGGGCCAAGTAGACGACCCTCAACTACCGAAGGAGAAGAAAGCTAGCAAGAAGGAGAAGAAGAGCAAGGAGCCTCGAAAGAAGGTCTACATACCTCCAGTTAAGCCTGCTCCCGTGCAGCCAGATCCTCTCGACACGCTTGGTATCGCGCAGAAGCTACCGCCGGAGTTGCTTGTCATTCTGCGGAGGCTTGCGAAGAAAGACTCCATCACCAAACGTCGTGCACTGGAGGACTTCCAATCAGGGTGGGTGGAACAGGCTCGGAGCGCAGGACCGAATAGTGGGCTGTTGGAGGTGATAGCAGAGACACTGCCGGTCTGGGTGAGCACCCGCCTTTCTGCGCTTGCGTGTTCAACTCATGCCTTCGATAGTTACACCACATGCCAGCTCTTTTTCTTCACCCATCCAGGCGAATACGTCTTCTTTCTGTCGGATTGCACTCCTCCTTGCTTCGTCTGCCTGCAGAAATCTCTGAACAGCTCTTTTTCAACCTGCGCGAGGTCCTCTCCGCCGACCAGACCGAATACATCCTCGGCTCATGGCTCCTGGCCGCGCACGATGTAGATCGCCAGGTGGCATCACTAGCCAGAGATTGTTGGACGCGTTGCGTCTCGCTCTCGTCCTCTCCCCGGTCCCTCACCCTAGATACTGACTTGACTCAGCATCTCTGGGACTTCGTTCACCGCACTTTGCTCGATCCTGGTGGTGTATATCTCTATGTAAACCCTCCACAAGTCGCTGCACCACCACCGCCGTCACACAAGAAGGGTGCGAAAGCATCACCCGCGAAGAAGGTAACTGAAGAGGATACCGGCCGAGCGCGATCTGAAGAGGAGGAAGAGAACGAGGCGGATCGCAGGGCGCGATTGCGAATGGGTGCATGCGGTTCGGCAGAGTGGATGCTTAGTACGTACACCTTCTGTAACTACTTGAGAGGTTCCGTGACACGCTTCGTTTGTGTCTCTAGATGCCATCGCCAGCGAACGGTCAGAATCTCTCAGAACTGATTTCGTGGCCCCCTTGGCGAACCCTGCTTTATGGACCGTGCTACACCATGCTCAGACTCCACCGTTCGTGAATATCGAAAGCTTCGGGTGGAATCAGCCCGGTGTACGGAGGGCCGCATGGTCATTGCTACAGACAGTCCTTGCAAAGTGTAAAGGTTGGTTGCCGAGCGTTCTGGACATGTCATACCACCCTGACGATGTGTCCATAGCCCTTCTCGACCCCCTTTTGCAGGTTCTAAGCAGTGCGATTCTGCGATCTGCATGGGTGGAGCCCGATCCAAATGTTAGAACGGCAATGTGGCAGCCCCTTCTGACGTTCCTCAGAGGTATAGTCTCACTATATGCGCTCTATCTAGGCTCATCCCTTGCAGAACATCCGATTGCATGGGACCTTGACGCGAAGCGGTTCAAGGAAGACGAGGGCGGGGACGGAGATGAAGAGGACGACTCGGGTGCAGAAGAAGACGGTCAGCCACATGAGGTGCAGGCCGACCAATCGAACGATTCTGTAGTGCCCCTTGTACCGTCTCCTGCCTACCGCGAGTTCCTCCAGTTCCTCGAGCTCGGCTGCTCAGGATCGCCACTGCAGGGCTACCCTACGATCATCGTTATCATCTCTACGATACCCCCTTCCGTGCGTGGCAGTCGTTCCTGTCTACTGAGAACCTTGTTCAGCTGATCCATGTATACACAGATATTTGGCGCGAGCTCGAGCACACCCTTGCAAACCTTCTTTGCATCCTTCTGGGCGGCCGTGGATGGGCGCGCGTTGTCCGCACTTGACAGGATAGCAGCGAGCGCGGCGTTCTTCTCCGCACTTCTAGAGTGTCTTGTCTTCCTCGTCAGGCGACTCCTCAACTGCTCTCTCGGTGATGCACTCCTCCTCGTCCATGGCGCAACCTCCGAGCGCGATCTAGATGCGGCGGGTCGTAAGCGAGCGGCAGAGATTCTGGTGGCGGAGCAGTTCACTAGGTCTTGGGAAGCGCTCAGCGAGCGCAGACTAAGGGTCGAGGCGGACACTGCTGCAGGCTTGATGACCAAGTCACTGAACGCCTTGTATCAACTCGATCGCGGTGAGTATGTCTCCAACCGCTCCTGGCGCTCACTCATCGCGCCCAACGCGAATGCTGCAGGTCTGTTCACGGGTGCATGGGAGGCCCTGTCATCTTCGATCCTCGCGGCCTCAGGTGGCCAAGATGGGGCCATCTCGCTAATCGCTTCTACTATCCTGAGGAGCTTCCAGCGTTCATTCGATCAAGGAAGCGAACAAGAAGCTGCTGTGAAAGGGCTTATCGGCAAGGTAGTCCACCACGCTATCGGGCACTGTGAAGAGATTTTGCAGTCCGACGAGCCGCCTGCCAAAGGCCAAGTTGATGCACTCGTTGGCGTGCTGAATGCATTTGAAGGCTCCATCTTCAGTGATGAGCTGGTGACACAGGTATATTGTCCTCCTGTCACTCTCGTCTCAGCACCTAACCCATCATGTTACAGTCAATCGACGATACCATCCGTGAACACCTTCGGCGTGTCTTAGACGTGGCACCCTCGTTGCTGCTGGTCTACCTTTCCCACCGCCATGATGACGCGCTGTGCTCACGACTGTGGCAAGATGTTCTCAGAACACTCGCCGGCTCCTCCGGCAGCATTGAAGACGCTGTCTCTCCACTACTCAGGGCTCAGGAGAGAGGGGAGCTGCCAGAATACCTGCGCGCCGACGAAGGCGACTTTGACGATGTCGTCGGCGATCTACTCGCAGTGGTGCTCACTGGATCATCTAACACGAGTGAAAGCAATATACTGCGGAGTATCATGCGGTCACCAGGTCTGTAACGCTACAACACAGTGATCTCCCTTTCTGACCTGCTATCGATCGTAATAGGGCCGTTTGTCTCGAGGCCATCGTTCAAGGGACTCGTTGAGAGTCTGGTATCGGCGTTGAACCTCCATTTTCCCGCAGTGTGGAAGGACGCAACTACGTCGCTTTCTGTCTTCGGCGTGTCTTGGAGTTTGGTGCAAGTGTTCAGCAACCACCATTTTGCCGTATTGCAGGCGACGGAAGGGTCGACATCTCTGTTCGCTGAGGTATTCCTCTTCGCGAATCTGCTGCCGTCGCTCCGGAAGATTGAGCATGAAGACGTGGCAGCAGCCTCGCATCTATGGAAGACGTGGCTACGTGAAGCTACCGAATATGCCCGTAGAGAAACAGTGGTTCTTGTGAAGGAGAGACTTCGGGAGATGCTGCTCGACTGTTCATCCCTTGCGAGGTGCGTTCGTTCAGGTTCAATCACGGTTGTGCCGCCGCCTCTGAATGTCTCCATAGCCCGGAACAGATCCTACAAGTGCTAGCAACTCCAGATGCCTCCTTCGAAATGGACCTGCTATACGATGTGCTGCCCTCGAGAAGTTCACTTGACGACATGCTTGAACGCTTCCCGTCAGTACCGGGAGACTCGAGCCTCGCTGTCCTGGACCCACTGATCCCCCCTGTCTCGTTATACAACGAGACGGATCTACAGACTCCAGAACTGGACGCCTCTGGCATGTCTGAATACGCCCGGGCAGTGGGAGCGTTGCTTTTGATCTTGCTTGAGGACAGGCACTTGGCGAAGACGAATGGATGGGCGCTTAGGCACCTGCTCGCACTGGCGCTATATGCAGAAGACCTTATTTGCATTCCAAACTCGAGGAGCTCTGTGTTCGCCGGGAATGTCTCGAAGGCGATGCTGAACGATATCATGGCGAGAGCCAAACAAGTTGCGACCTACGTGTTGTCGTCGTCCCCACAGGACGAGGGCTGGCACACAGCAGTCGTAAATGCCATCACTGCAGAAAAGGAGAATCATGGCCTCGATGCCGTCGGCACACTGGTGTATGATCTCGTCAGTTACGGCATGCGCTTCGACACGGTGCGGGAGTCCTGTATCTTACATGTGGTCTTGGAACATACATTGGGCAACGCTTCGAAGGAAGACGCACAACAGTGGGTACAGCTCGGCCGCAGGTTAGAAAGACAAGGTTCGTCCCCGTATCAATCCATATGGCATAGAAAGTACTTACTATAGGTTGTTAGCTCCCCATACGTCCATTGCTATTGTCTATTCCGTCACGCAACACGCTCCTGAGCCGCCCCTCCTTGACCGGTATCGAAACGAACTCGCTGCCGGTATTTATGGTGTCCCAGCGTCGAAGGCCAGTACCCAGGGTCTGTGGCTTCTCCGAAGGCTCGTTGCAACGGCTCCAGACCCCGAGTCCGATATCGTGTTCCTCCCGCAACTCCGGGCGGTCAACTTGATGAAGACTTGTCAACAGTGGATCACCTCCGATGAAGACATTGACGAAGATGTCGAAAGCGAGATGACATTGATATTCCTACACTTGGCACCTATCCTACAGAATGTACCGGGCGCACATTGGGACTTTATATTCGATGTGATGGAAAACAATCTGGAGGTAAGAATGCCAAGGGTGGGTGGTTAGAGCCTTCATTGATTGTTACTGGTTTCAGAACTCCTCTCTTGTGGAGCAAGGATCGCTCGTCGTGCTCAGTAGGACTCTACGTTTGTTTATCGCCATTCAAGACCTTGCTTCGACGAATAAGGCTCTTCGTGACATTTGGCATGACAGGGAGAATACGTCTCTTACCTTTGTCCGCGACATCGTTGCCGTAAAGCTCGGTACGCAGCCGGTAGCAGTGCTCGTATCTATCCACACTGAACCGTTGCCTAGGGCCTGAGCAAATATCTGCACCGCTGTCGGCATGCCGTGAACTGGCACTCCAGATAGTACAAGACCTACCGGAGTCTTTGATGGATGCGGGTACTATATCGAAGGTTGGTCTTACAACATGATATGCGAGGGGCACATTGTACTGATAGCGTGGTAGATGTGTCACATCATTGAAGACCCCGTCGTCGACGTACAGAAGATGGCCTATCGGCTTCTCCATGAAGCTGCTCGGAAGTATACGGAGCACATGGTCATCGAGGCGGCGGTTGAGTCTGAGGAGTCCATGAAGATCGAGCTGCCCCTAGAACTCGTTCAGATCCTGCAGCGAGACCTTGCCGCTGACGAGAATCTGGACTTCGGATATCAGGTTGGTTGAACGACTTCTAATACCTGCGTAGTCCTAATACAGGAACAGCGTTCATCCGGCTATTTCCTCGCCTGGATGTTGGCCTTCGATCACTTTGCCAACGCCGTGAGTGCGTCCCACTATCGTCCGGTTTCCCAGCTCATCTCTCGCTAGTCGCTCAAAGTCAAGTCCGCATACATTGAACAGCTGCTAGACCTGGGTCTCGTCAGCGATCGTCTGCTCCCCAACGTCATAACTACTCTTGGCTTACAAGGCGGTAACATTAAGCCTTTCAAGCTCGACATATGGTCCATCGAAGAGATGTACCTCGACTGTGCGTGATCTCTGCGTCGGCGAGCAGGACAAGTTAGCTAACATGCCAACCGTTTTCACAGCCTACTCTGGAGACTCGGCTTTGAGCGTCGGCCTCTTGGCGGCACATCTATACTACCGCGCGCTTCTCATCGTGCCTTCTCTGATTCGCAGCTGGCTCTCCGAGTGCCGCGATCGTCAACTGCTCAACCGGGTATCGACTTACACGGCCACTCATTTCTCGCCAGCCATCATACGGACCGAGCTCACGGAAGTGAAGGACCCAGACGCCGCAGCCGAGCTCGCAGACGAGAACCTGACTATCAAGGTTGCGAACGCGGTCAACGAAGTCACGGCCTCGTATGCGGTCGACGAGTACAAGCTGGGCTTGACGGTCAAGCTACCGTCAGATTACCCGCTACACGGCATCGAGATCCGGGACAATAAGCCGGTCGGAGTGCCCGAAGACCGGTGGCGGGCATGGATGCTCGGGATACAACAGATTATATCATACAGGGTGCGCCCTCTTTCTTTTCCGGTGGGTGGTACTCACGTCGCTGGCAGAGTGGGAGCATCACGGACGGACTGAGCTTCTTCAAGAAGAACGTCTCTTCCCACTTCGAGGGTCTCGCGGAGTGCGCGATCTGTTACTCGTGAGTGTCCCGCGTGGCGGATGCGGTCCTGGTGGTGGCTGATTTGTCGGTGGCGCTACAGCATCATCAGCGCGATGGATGGCAGTTTGCCGCGGAAACCATGCAGGACGTGCAAGAACCGTTTCCACGCCGGGTGTCTATATAAGGCGAGTTACTGCGTACTGCGCTATTTGCACGACACCTCACTCACCTGATGATCCGTCAGTGGTTCAATTCGAGCCACTCATCCAGCTGTCCGCTATGTCGATCAGAGATTATTTGAACCGTCGAAGAAGACAGAAGACAAAATATGTTGTATTGATAACAGCACTGTATCCGGAAGCAAGACCTGCGCATCGTCGTGTGCCCCGTCTCTTACGCCATGCGCGTTTCTCCGTGTCAGTACTGTATGTGCACGCGCTCCAGCGAAGGTTTCCAGGGTGCTAGAGGCTGTAGCCTCAGATGCTCGCGTCGCATGGCCTACTTCTGTTTCCATTGAGCTATACTCGCGCCGCCCTTTACACGGGCTTCCTGTTTGGCTTCCATCACAAGTGGATGCCCCGAACTTCTCTGAAGGGTCTACATGGACGTATGACCAGTGCATCAGCGCGGAGCTACTTATCTGCAACTGTTCTTGCCGCGTCTCGTCTCGACTGTGGAGCGGCGAATGCTGAATTGACGCAGCCACACCTGATATCATCATGATAGTTTGAACAATTATATGGGGACACGGATTCATGGGAAGTGATGCTACGAGTGGCTAGAAGTACAGATGTGATATGTAAGCAATAGAGCTGGGATCTAATAAATTAGTGCACACGATGATAGTATGGACTGCAACGCGGCGATGTACGGTAAAGATGTAATATGCCTCTGACGAACCATGAACGATGGACCCGTTATCGTCGGGTATGCCAGCGTTTTCACTCCACCCCGGGTCCGGATCACAGATCCGACAGTAGGCTGGCCACACCGAGGCTGCGTGGTTCTGCTGCAACTCCGGTCCCCGACGCCACCAAACAACCTATCGAACGCCCCCTTCTCGACCCTCGAGCATGGCGCGTGACGCCCGAGGTTCAATGCGATCGCGATATTTGTCCTGCCACACGCGGTCGCCGGAACGCCCGTTGCGAGTCAAAGGTGAGCTTCTGGAGGCGCGCCATAAGCTCGCGGGCGAGGAAGACGATGCCCTTGTCTTCCTCATAGAGTGTGTGCGCCTCGTCTATCGGCTCTAGGATGTGCAGGTCGGCGGGGTGTAGGGCGGCGGAGTGCGAGAAGCGGAACTGAGTGATGAACTCGTGGCGGAAGATGTGCACGTCCGAGGGGACCAGTGCCGACGACATGGAGCCTTGATGTGTGTGCGGCGGTACTGGATGGCGACGACCCTCAGCGGTGGAAGGTCGCGAGAGAGCGATATAACGTACCTTGGACGAGACAGACCGCACCCTGCACCCGCGCAAAGGCGAACCGCTTGGGTTGCTGCGGCGTGGCACTGTGTGCGCCTGGGCTGTACAACGGCGACGTTGCTGACGGGCCCGATGGCAACGAGGTATAGAGAGACTGCGAGGACGATGCGACGGCGGTCATGGTGGTGGACTTGGGTGGTCGAAGACAGGAGGCAGCGGGGAATGAGACAGGTGCACAGGCTGTACTCGGGCCCTTATATGAGACACCGAGGACAAGGACAAGGACAGATCGACAGTGGCGGGTGGCAGTACTTCGTGAGTGGCCGGCGGTCTCGGGTCGAACATGTCGGTCAAAGCGAGCGCTTTATAGTCGACCGGGATCGAGGAGAGGAGGCCACGAGGAGTCATTACGCGAAATGCTAGTCAGGCAGAAGAAGCGTCCGCGCCCATGCGTGGGCTTCCAGATCGGAGCTGCTCGCGCGCCAAAGCGCCGAATCACCGGCCTGGCCATTACGCAGACGGTCACCTTGTCTCGGAATTGTGTCTTGTTCAGCAGTCACTCACCTATCGCGCGGCCCCTTTTGCACGTCGATGGGAATCGAAAGCCAGGGCAGAGCGAGTCAGAGAGGCGACCATGGCTTTGTCAACAGGAGGTCGCAGTCACGGTACGAGTCGAAGGTGCGCTTGGCCCAGGCGCCCGCCAATTGCAGGCAGCCGCCGAAATCACCGACTCGCAGCCTGAGCCTGGGACAGTCTCGCTCCCATGGTCCAACACAAAGTTCTCGCTCCACGGCCACGGGCACACGGAAATAGAGGGTACAGCAGACTAGCAGGGCTTTCTGGATTTTTGCGGTGGGATTATCGACTATCAGACTGCATCAAGTGACCGTGTCGGCAGCATGCAAGAAGAGAGGAAGCAGCCGCTTCAGGCCGCGATCCATTCTCTCCTTGAGGCAGCGGCTTGCGGTGGCACAATACATACGAAGTGTGAGCATTCTGATCGCCATCGATGTGTCCATTGCAGCGCATCCGACGTGCGGCCGCGGCCGATTGGCGCGAGGACCGGGGGAGGGCTGTTGAGAGACTTGCGGAAACTGGACAGGACCCGCGCGTGGCGGAACATGTCCGGGGCGACGAAGACGAGGCAGAAGATGGCATCACATCTAGTTACTTTTCGCTGCACCGCAGCACAGCTGCGAGGTCACCGCCGAGGTGTCCAGCGAGCTTTGTACAGCCCTCGTGTTGGTTGATGGATGACCCGAGCGAGCTCGACATGCGCTGCGGGATGAGATCAAACCTCCTCAAACGTGTGTCTTGCAGGAGGGCGACCGTCGACGTCAGATAATCTTATGCTGCCATCAACGGGTCAAGCCGCTCCGAGGCACCGGAAGCGCGTCAAAAGGTTGTGGCAATCGCCATGCCACTGCCACAAAGCGTAAATCGAGGCCACCAGCACGCGTAAAAATAGCATCGGTGTCGCATGCCGACCGGCCAACGAGGACCTGAACATACAGCGGTCATTTGCAATCGAGGTATCGAGATGGTTGTTTGAATACGAAGGTTCCGCGCCGTATAGAATAGCGTCGCCTTCAGTCGGGAATACCGCTGCCTCGCGGACGATCCCAAGGGTATGAGAATAGCAAGCTTCCGGTCCCGTAACACGCCTTCCGCACCAGGGACGGTCTCGTCCCGCTGACACGGTGCCTGCGCCACGAGCGAAACGCACGAGCTTCCAGTAAGTAGAGCAGGAGAGTTGCCTCGCAGGGCGGGATGTTGTCTCAGCGCTCCGACGAGAGGGCGATCGGTCTCCGCTTCATGCTGGACCGCCCGCGGAAGCAAACTCTGCGGGGGGATCTTCCGCACTTCGCCGACGAGCACGCCGCCCCCGATTGGACCCAGCAATGCAGCGAGGAATGGAACGTAGGCTCGAGGCAAGTGTCCACCGCGAAGGACTGGTGGTGGCCAAGAGGGCCCAGCAGTACAAAGGGGAACACGAACTGGCGAATCCGCTGTGCTTGACGCCTGATTGGAGCTTCGTGCACTGCGCGACTAGACACGACCAGAGCAGCGTGGAGACAAGGTGGAGCAGTCCTGGGGATGAAGGTTTGATAGGCCTTAAGTAGGGTAGAGCGACAAGTGGCCGCTAACATGGCCTCATCACCGCGGACATCTTGGCGAGCAAACTGAAGGGGTTGAAGCAAGGCCAGAAAGGCGTGGCCATGGTCCGAGGAGATTCTACCAACGGTAGATAGCCATTCATTTCGACGAGTTATGGATAGCAGGAGATTAATGCGTTATGGCTGAGTTGTTGGCGTCGACCAACGATCCTATTGGATAGAGCAACGCTTGCCTAATGTTGCGCGTGACCGTGAATTGCCTCGAGCAGAGGCAGCAACAGGAGCCAGTCATGTTGCAGAAGTATGTTGCGCAGCTTATCCCACGGACAGAGCTATCGTCTTGGCGTGTATACCGGTCCATAGAGGCCCCTACAGGGTTCTTCTTTGTTCTTCTGCGCAGTAGCAGTCTGAGCAGAGACCACTTGGGAGAGTAGATGACAGAGAGGTCACGCCTAGTAGTATCAACGCCGC
Organism: Fomitopsis schrenkii; assembly: GCA_000344655.2. NCBI lineage: Eukaryota > Fungi > Basidiomycota > Agaricomycetes > Polyporales > Fomitopsidaceae > Fomitopsis > Fomitopsis schrenkii. The sequence continues at coordinate 94,688 of KE504216.1, read as the reverse complement.
CAGCTCAAGTCAGGTGGCATGCTTAGTAGGAGACGAGAGGTGTCGAGTTCATCCGAAGCTATGAGGAGTGCCCCGTCCGCCACTCCCCAGCGCATCTCAACGGAGGATGGTGGCGCAGTTGCGCTCCTGCACGAACTACAGAGGGTCACCGCGGTCCGTCGGATTCCTGAACCCGGTCCCGTCCACAGCCGCGGAGTGTCTAGACCTCTTGGATCGCCGCGACCATGGGAGTCAGCGACAGGTGTCAGCTCTCCAGACACGACCCAGGCCAGACACAGCGCAACCTAGATCGAGTCGAATTACGCATGTATGCGTGTTGCTTGATCGTAGCGGACGAGCGATGACGACGGGCAGGTCACGGAGGTTCTGATCGGTTGTCAACTCGGGGGCATGCTGCTTTACGTCCGCCAGACTCGTGGCATGGGCAGCCCGTGCCGGTGCTTGCGATCGTGCCTCGTGAGCGCGATGTCCGGACGGGACAACCGCATCTGGGGCGCATATAGTGGGTTGAAGAACTCCCGGCTGAGCAGCCGGCGATCCAGGTGGTGGACTGCTACGGCGTCGAGAAGCAGCTATCGGACTCGTGGTCGCATTCAATGCTCACGATAAGTCGATAACCCAGCGTCAGAGTCAACGTGAGGGCCGTGTCGCGGCAGCGTACTTGACGGAGTACACGGTTTTGCGATACGAGTTCCAGCGCGGAGGGGCACCAGTGAGGCGCAGAGGTAGCATCGTCCATTTCTGAGCCAGGCGCGACGGAGTGCGTCCGGAGGAAAGTCGGCAAGTTGAACCATCTGCCCATCTTCCACTCAGGCATTCCTTTCGATTGCGGAGATGGTGAGTGCACCATGGAACAGTACAACTTCTCCGGCTCGACGACGAACTAGGTACACCCGCAATTCGACCATGGCCCTTTTGCGATCCCGAATTTTTGTGCACCTTAGGCATCGGGGACAATAGGTTAGGTCGTATCGTCGAGAATTTGAGAAAGCCAGCGCGCTGCGAGGAGAGATGGACGAACCAGGAATCAGGCTGAGGATGAACCTGGGGCCTGGGCTAAGCCATCGTCTCGCTGGGACCACACGTGAACCTCCACGTGGTGATAGTGTGAGGCCAGAAATGGCAAGTGTGGTCTCCGCGCTCTGCAGAAGCTTGTTCGAAGCAGTCTTAGCAATCGCACCATGTTGAGGCTTTCTCACTCTCAGCTGCACGCTCATATTGAAGTGGTGAAACGTGATAAGTTTTGTATTCCGAATAGAGTCCCGCTGACTGCCGTTCGCTTAGGGAATGTGCCAATCAGAAATGCAGCTATGTAGTACTCGGAAGCGTCACAGCTGCACTGGGTCCGACAGGCGACACACAGAAGTCGGCGATTGTGCCCAGGCTACCTATTCATTCTGGCGATAGAACCTGTGCTATAACAAGATAGCTCACCATCCGGGTCATCATAGGCTCAGTGAGATCGCCTTCTCTCTTCTTCTCTGTCTTCCTGTGCTGCATTCAACGATGTCAGCTCCAGGTCAAACAGCCGCACCCTTCACCGTCGCCTTCATCACAGGAGCCGCCCAAGGGATTGGGAAGGAGATCGCTCTCAAACTTGCCGATGACGGATTCAATGTGGCGATCAACGACGTCGGGAGCAACGCAGAGAACTTGAACTCTGTTGCGAGGGAGGTCGAAGCGAAAGGATGCATAGCACTGCCCTTGTTCGGTGACGTCTCCCAAGAAGATGCGGTGAGAACCATGGTAGAGAAGACAGTGGAAGTCCTGGGCCGGCTGGATGTGGTACGTGCCCTGCATTGACCGACATTGCGATCAGTGATCGACGTCCGTAGATGGTAGCTAATGCGGGCATTGCACATATCAGCGAGATCGTCGATCGTGAGTGCGGTTCCGTCCTTCATCCAGAGCTCAAGGCAATCATTGAGTGTCCAAACAGTTGACACAGACGCTTTTGACCGGTCGTTGGCCGTCAACGTGCGAGGGGTCATGCTCTGCTACAAGTACGCAGCGAGGCAGATGATTAAACAAGGTGGTGGTGGACGTATCCTCGGTATGTTATTCCTACACCGTGAATGGCACACATGGGTGACTGTCGTCATCTCTAGGCGCCGCGTCGATCCTAGGCAAACACGGTACATCCTGTCGTCATCGAGTGAGATTGGTGTCCCGAACTCACCGATCACGACAGGCGGACCAGTCGCGGCCTCTTACGTCGCCTCTAAATTCGCTGTCAGAGGTCTTACGCAGTGTCTCGGTAGGTTCGAGAACAGAGCCACTAAACATAGCGCACCCTCATATGACCTTCTGTAGCCCTGGAACTTGCGCCCCACCATATCACCGTCAACACATACGCTCCCGGAGTGATCCTGACCCCCATGAGTACGGCGACTTATCAGATCACCCTGTGCATATCTCCTGACAATGGACAGCTGACATGGGAGCTCTCGACGAATCCAAAGGCGGTGGACACGGTACTGCCACGAAGTGGGCAAGTGATCGTAGCGCCCTGTCTCCTCACGGTCCCTCACACAAGCTCTAGGTTTGCGGCATGCCTCCGGATGGACCCGACGCCGGTCCAGAGGTGGTTTCGAGTCTGGTCTCATATCTAGTGAAGCCGGAGGCGTACTTTATTACTGGTAGGCTCAACCGCGTACTGTTTGCTGATGTTCTCACGTTTTCCTCAGGTCAGTCGATCACTATGGACGGAGGCGTCGTATTCAGCTAGAAACCTCCTCACGCCTTCGGGATACCTAGAAGTAAGCACTATGTTTGTTCGTGAATCTTGACTTCATATCGAAGAGTAATCATGTTGATCCTCGCCGCAGCATCAACAGTTTTGTATCCACGTTTCTACCTCAGCTACGTCACCCTCCACTCTGCGTGCGCCCACTTGTATTCCGTGGCACTGGAACAGCATGCTGAGAGGCATGTATCTCCCTGGTTAGAGATACGGGATCGCAACACTCGACCCGTTCTCCGCCGCATGAGTGAACCTCTGCTTCTCATCTTATCAGCTATATATAGCAGCAAGTCCTCACTGGGAGGCATGCTGATTGCTTGCTTACATGGCAGCTTGGGTGATAATGCGCGTGGTGGTTCACGCAACAGCTCGCGCTCTTGAACCTAACATGACACTTGAGGATTGCGTGCTTTTTCAAGCCCCTTAAGAATCTCGGTACTTCACTGGCGTGAGATGCCTCACAATCCACAATCCAACGTCTGCCCGCTCTCTAGGCACTGAGGTTTTCAACGATATGACACCTTTCTCCGTCGCACTGGTGACGGGCGCGTCGAAAGGCATCGGGCGCGAGATTGCGTTACGGCTCGCCGACGACGGCTTCGACCTCACCATCAACTCGAGGAACTCGGAAGAGCTAGAACTGGTCGCGCAGGAAATCCGAAGCAAAGGTCGCAAAGCACTTTGTCAGGTGGGCGATGTATCTGACGAGGCTGTAATTGTTGGTATGGTCGAGAGAACGGTTAAGGAGTACGGGAAGCTCGACGTTGTACGTACATTGGGCTGTTCAAGCACAGCATGGCTGATGTGTGTTCGTTAGATGGTGGCTAACGCGGGGGTGAGCATTTTGGGGAAGGTAGTTGACCGTAAGCGGTGGCACAGGTGACACACTGAGCGCTGGACAAAGGTCAACTAAAACGATGCGCATTCTCCCATCAGTGTCGGTCGAACAATGGGACCGTTCCATGGCGCTTAACCTTCGAAGTGTCATGCTGTGCTACAAGTATGCTGCCATACAGATGATCAAGCAGGGCACTGGTGGACGGATAATCGGCGAGAGCCTTCTGAGTAGAGTTGACGAATGTATTGACGATCGACCTCATAGGTGCTTCTTCCATTCTCGGGAAGAAAGGTGCGCATATCTTCATAGTTTAGTTGGGTGCGTTCACTTCTGGCTGTCGCAGGAGGTCCTGAAGTCGCTGCATACGTCGCAACAAAGTTTGCCATCAGGGGTTTGACACAGTGCCTCGGTATGAAGTGTTCTGGGTCAATTCTCTCCGCGTAGATTAGCTTAAGCCATGTGACAGCTATCGAACTTATCGAGCACAGGATCACCGTGAACGCGTATGCACCAGGCGTTATCATCACACCCGCAGGTAACTTAGCAGTCCTGTCGTGTTGTTGTGAGTTACAGCTGACTCGCTCTTTCTACACAGTCATTGCCTATAGTAATGCTCAAGACGAAGAGCACGGCGGGACTGTAGGAGCGTTTACAAAATATGTACGCGCGTGTAGCCATATCACACTATCGCCGAGACACTGATCATGCCTATATGCCGCACACAAAGGTTTGTGGGATACCGCCCGATGGCCCTTCTGCTACGCCCGATGCAGTTTCCAGTTTGGTTTCTTACTTGGTGAAGCCTGAGGCTTACTTTATAACAGGCTAGGAATATTTTTGATCCGCATGCTATGACCATCAGACTGACATATCTTGTTGCAGGACAAAGTATCACCATGGATGGCGGTGTCGTGTTTGACTGAAAACGAAGCGCATGGTCGCCTTCAGCCAGTGAAATGCTGGTAGCATGCTGCAATGTGTTTAGTTGTGTCAATTGGGTAGGAGACATCCACACACCGTGGCCTTACCAAGAGCACTCCTCCGCTATACCTACTTTCTTCCGTGTCGCTACCCACAGAACGTCCATATGCTATTTCTCGAAGCGTCATGTCAGGACCCTGCAGCCTCATATCACTTCCGATCGCGGATGCCCCAGTCACCTGCGAAACCCGTGTTGTATACGGCCTGTATGTTCACGCCGAGCAGCAGCACGGCAGCTATCAGCTCCGGAAAGATGTGTAGTCCATAGAAGAGTGCCTTCGCCTCTTGGCCGTTCAGTGGGTCCGCTGTGACCGATATGGAGAGTGAGGTAGCCTTAGCTGACATGACACTCAGACGGTACACGGGAGAGATGGTCTACATAGGGGAGTCGTAGGCCTCAGAAGTTGCCAAGTGAGCGACGGTAAAGTGTGTGACGTACAAGGACGCAACAGATGAAACAAATGTAGAGGATCCGTCTACTCGCCACTCGTCGAGGGCGCGTCAACAGCGCCGAAAGTAAGAGTAGATTCGTGGACTGCAATATGGCTAGTCCCAGGATCGCCTCCATGAATCTGATGAATGAACGTAAATCAAACATATGATATGGCACAGAAAGAAAATGCGTGAATGTGACGTACCTCGCGCCCTGGGTGATCGCCGCTTTGGGAAGACTCGTCGTTGCATCTCGGTACATTGCACCAGAGACCAAGCCACAAAGCGAGGCAATGACGAAGGTAACCGTGAGGATGATGCAAACGATCCGGAAGCGTCGCCTCCTCTTGGGCTCGTCGCACAGTGGCACGCTGTTATTGCGCGTAACACCTACTTCGAGTTCGCCAACGACCGCCGACTGCTTGGTGGACTTCCTCCCTTCCAGAGCCCCGAATTCTTCCGTCTGGATCGCGTCAACATCCGGGGCGTACTGAACAGTCGGCTCGCCCGGCGTGAGCCCTTCTGCGCCGAAAATCCCACCGATCGGATGGAAGTCTGTGCCGCGCGTCGAATTGACCAGGTATGCTCGAGCAATATGTTGGCAGTCGTTGGCAAGGGCGAGGAACGTCGCGCAGTAACCACTCTGGAGCTCATTCACCATGAACTTGAGGGTCCGTAGATGCGGGTTGTTGGCTTGGGCCATGCGTAATCCAAAGCTGACGAGGCTAGGCTTGGGAATGAAAACATTCTGAGTGCATAATTATTAGACCACGCACCGTTCGACGCTCGTGAATGTGACGCCCATGATGACCAGCGTGCGCGACGTCTTGCGTGACCATCGGAGCGCGAGGAGGGGGATGAGGAATATGTATGCGATCTCAAAGAAGAGGGAAGGAGGGAAGTCGCCAGGAGAGGGCACGCCACCAATAGGCGCAGGAAAGACAAAAGTGGAGTTGCTGGCAGACATGCCAGTGAGAAATGAGAAGCGATGTCTCCTTCACGAATGCCTGCTCGTTTATAGCCTTGGAGTGGAAAACCTCGGGGCGTTCCGTTGGCTAAGCATCATATCGACCTTGGAGAACCCACGGGCGGTGTATATAGACATGCTCGACGCCGCCACGAACCTCGCGTATCCAGGGAATTTCCAGTGCCGCAGCTGCGCGGGTGTGAGAAGGAGAAATCCCATGACCCAAACCTTCGAATTACACACCTAAGTGAGCTCCGTCGTCCTAGAAGGTTTGCAGTTCAGCATACGGACTCATTCAGATCTCAAGTGCCGCACCTATCTGCGTAGGTATTCGTCCGCCCAGGGTCGGCGTGCATGATAAAAAATGTCCCATGGTGCAGCACACAGCTCACCTACTCAGCAGGACAGGACTTACCATGCATGAAGAATGAGACAGGGAAGCACAGCTATCGTTCATAAGCCGGGAGAAGCACCATCTCGGCCTGTATGGCTGCCAAGCCACGTGTGTAAGACGCCGATGCTACGCCCGGCAGATCCGATATGCGTTTACGTTCATGATTACATCGCAAGTGCATCGATCGGATATTAAATTTCATACATTTTCAGGACGAAAGAGTCGTGAACTCCTGGAATTCGTTGTCACCCTTTGACAGCATACAGACAGCACGCAGTTCCAGCTCGACCGTGGAGCAGTCCCAACTGCCGTCGTGAACTATGTTTCCTCCACTGTCCGTCTGAAAGCGTACCACGTGAACTTCCATGAGCACGAGGTCACCTCTTTTTATATTGCTTGTCGGCCAGTACTCCATAACGTCGGTGGGATCTGAATGCGTCGCGTCGTAACTTTGACTGAACGCGGCAACCTACAACGTAATATAAGTAAGCTTTGTAACGCAGCAGTTGTATTCAGCATACGGGCTCGCCGAGCGACGGGTTATAAGCCATATGTCTTCGAGCAGATACGTTGTTCCGTGGTCGCAGGAACGCTACACAGAAGCCACGGTTAACGTGCTATATTGTTTTGAGAGATCACGTTAAAACGCACGGATTATTCCTCCAAGGCTATCTAGGAATGCATCCCAAAGGACGGCGTCACCGATTCTCGATGGGGTGACGTTCATTGAGACGATAGGGTAGTGTTGTCCGGAAGCGCTTTCGAACCAGGCTCCACGTCTGTTAACCTCTCCGACGACCCAAAATGTCACTGGCATGCTTCGCACCATGAGCCGCTGTCGCCAATGTGCGAGACCGGGGGAACACCATTGCACGTCGACAGGCATCTTTGTTGAAATATTGTATCGGCCGCTCGATACGTCATGCGAAGTAACCAAACGGTGCAGACGGCTGCAAAGTTGTAATCAGTGCAACATATTATGATGCTCACACCTCACGCACTTCGTTAGAGCAGTATTCCCTAGCCGCCGTGTAGAGAAGCTACTCAATCGAATGTCAGCGTCTCCGTCTGTCATAGTATCTGTATCTCTGTGCCTCGTCGTATGCGTTGTTGTCCCTTCAGGAGGGGTATGCTCGACATAATACCTATCGTGTGTGTTAGAGAGCGTTAGGAATGGATTGGCCACACTCACGTCACTAACTGAGTACCGTTTTGTGTTGCGACCATGTGATGGTCCGTAACCTCAGTTCTGCAGAAACAACGTAAACATTGTGGTAAGACTACGATCTGTTTCACGCACATGTCTATCTGCGCGAGGGCGTTAGAGAGATCGTGACCTTCCAGCGAACTGGCAGATGTCTCATCACCGCCGTTAGTGACAGTGGTATTGTAGCTGTCCACGTCATGAAAAGCGAGGCGGACAGCATTGGTGGAGAACTTACGTCGAAGTGAGAGCCATGGATGGACGCCGGTGTTGGGTAACTAATGTGAGTCGCTGGTGAGACCGCGTCCCTCATATGTAAGCATGTTTGTAGTTGCGAGCCCGTTATCATCCCCCTGAAGTGGACGTGTCATCGTAGTGGCAGCGCTCTTTCCACGCAATATTGGGATCTATCTCCCGATCTGAAGGCGGTGCAGAATATGATCTCGATAGCCCGCTTATGAAAGATACGTCACAATAACCAGATCTCGATTTGTGTACTTTGTTGTGCCGTCTCGGAGCGGTGTCTTGCCGAGTGTCAGGCGACAATTGTCAATGTCTACGCATCTAGTCGTCAACCTAATCTACCCCAAGTACATCTACGTATTCAGGACCTTGGTGCAGGACATTCACTGCGTCGAGCATCAGATGAACATAAAATCTGGTAGGGATACTACCGTCGTTCGCCGCCGAACGTAAAACTCGAACCTCCATCATCACGAGATCTGTCTCGCGGACGTTATGACAAGGCCAGTGGATCATCGTCGTGTGTGGATGGAAGGTCGTGATGGCGTTATAGCACTGCGTAAAGGGGGTGATCTTGACATTGGTTAGTCATAATGTTCCTGCTTTCATCCGACAACGTACTGTAGGCACACCGTTCGTCGTCGTTGTCGTCGTCCTCTTCGCAACAATGGAGGGACCATAGGTGTTATATTCGACTGTAGCTGTGTCAGTCGCTGTCATTATAAAGTTGGTTGACACTCACAAAGCGGCGAGTATCCACCCATCCGGTTGAGGAATGCCTTCCACAGATCGAACTCCCCCACTCGGACAGGACGAACCCTCATCTGCACCTCATGCGGAGTCTGGCCATAGTCGTCAACTAGCACGGCACCGTCGGGGTACACTTCTCCAACTATCCAGAATCGGACCGGCATCCCATTCTTGGCCAAATATTGAGTGTCTGTCGATCCGCCCAAGTGGATCCAATCGGTTGCCGTAAAGGGGGGATTAGCTATGTTGTAACGGCCTAGGGGACGGTCGTAGCTGGCCACCATCCTGTGAAGACGCCTGTACATGTAGTCTGTAAGCTTACGAGGAGGTCACAGGGACACGAACACGCGTACCGTATGACCTGCGGTTTGAAAGTCCAGTCGCCTTGACATATGGAAGACAAGGTTACACCCGTTGTGGGGGATGTTAGGAGCGCCATAGTGCTTGCAGCGTCCACCATCTGTCGTGTTTATAACCAGCCAGTCGTGTGATCTGTTCTTCCGGTAGAAGCGCTCGGTGTCGTCTGCACGTCAGATACCATATGCCGCCCCGCGCCGTCATTAACCATTGTGTGCGATTGTCACGCATCCGTATAGTATATTCAAGCACGTCAGATACCATATGCCGCCCCGCGCCGTCATTAACCATTGTGTGCGATTGTCACGCATCCGTATAGTATATTCAAGTTATAGTATATTCAAGCACGTCAGATACCATATGCCGCCCCGCGCCGTCATTAACCATTGTGTGCGATTGTCACGCATCCGTATAGTATATTCAAGTCGTGTATATACCCTTCAAGTTCTACGAAGCATGAACGAAGCCGTGTAGAAAATCCAAGTTGTGTAAATAGCTTTCCATGCATCACGGATTCATGAAGTCGACGTACTTCAGAAAGTCGTCGACAGGTAGTGCAAAGGTAGGTACAGATTCGTTACGTGGTTTCCTCAACCATAGGCATGCGGTCCTCGTCCTCGTCTACTGCATCGAAATCGTATGTAGTCGGTGTCGATGCGATTGGCTTTGCCTTCGCTGTCGATAGGTTGTCGTCATCCTTCGTAAGGATGGCCTGGATATATATGGTTAGCACTGTTGTTGTGGTCTACAGTGTATAAGCAACCAACGTTCGCCTCCGTCGCCGACCATAGACGGACCATCTCATGCGGGGCATATTGTACGTCTACGGATATCTTTCTCGTGTCTTGATCGAAGAATCTGGTAATCTCCGCAAAGGTTGTAACCTCAACGAAGTCTCCCTTCGTAAAGATAACTTCCTTCGCCCTTCTAACCTCACCGTCCTGCCGTTGCATCCCGAGTAGCAGGCGGTGCGTTATTTTCCACTCGTGTTTGATTCCATGCATAGCTTGCTGATCAGCGACAGGTAGGGGCACGCTGTCCGCCTTTGTGGGCTCGGTCAGATTAACCTAAGGAAGCGTATCGTGACGAAGTCGGAACGGGACGAGAAAATGTACTTACCCGTGTAAAAACCCTCCTGCGAAGGTTTAGGGATCCCCCTTTGCGTTCAGTTTTTAAAACGCCATGGAGCGTTTTGAAAATGTACGCGTCCAGCGATGTGATGACGTCTAATTGAGGCTGGAAGGCCGCATTGCAGCCTTTGCCGACCAGCGTTATGAATTGAGCAGCACTCTTTGCGTCTTCCGGTTTGCTGTAAGTAGACAGTAATCAGCTCGTCCTCCATGGTATACGTCACACAATCTTACCCTGTCCAATTACCGAGAGGGCGTATACAGTATGCCGCGAGAAATCCCTGGAATCGTATCAGTGTACGATGCCGCATACGTGAGTCGGCCTTCTCCAACGACGTCGATCGCAACAGAGCGTATGGTGTTCTCGGTCCTGTGGGTCCGACAACCTTGTGGACACTGTCGTCAACCTCGATGTCTGCCCATTCGGCCAGTCCGTCGAAGTCCGACGGCATGACCTCCCAAGGCTTGAGGTCTGCAATAGTCAACTTGTCCGTCTTCGTGCGCCCCAATCTGTTAGGCCATAAGTCTCGCAAAAGTATGCCGTTTGGATCTGTATGCGTGTTACAGTAGGTCACGGTCGTAGTACGATGAAGACTTACTGAGTATGAACGACATTGAGAGTCCTACTAGTGTGTTTGGGAACTTCGTCGTAAGCGATGACGAGCGAAGTTGGTACTTCTCTTCGAAGCTCGTGGCCGTGGACTCTGTCTATGACAGATCGATCGGGAAGGCATTGCAGATGAACTCGGTCACCGTGTCGCATGTCTGAGGCTATGTCATCATTCGCCATACAGCTATCGCAAGGTCTAATTTCAGGCAGGAACGTACACTCGGTTCTGTCTTCATCCAACATTGGAAAGTGCGTCTAATTTGCATTACAGATAGTCAGCGAACCTGTCAAGGCTGTGCACAGCTCAAAGTTCTGGAACGTACATTCATTTTAGCCACAGATATGCAGGAGGTTAGGGCGGATCATGAGAGATTGATGAAATCTGCTATGTGGCTCTGAGCATTGTAGCCGGGACAGGTACAGCGTACTGCCTGAGTCATCAATGACCACCAGTCGCTCTGCAATACATGTCTGGATGAGCTGAAATTAAGGGGGGGGTGACCTACCTTGGCAATGTATCGGGCCAACCTAGACCGCCTATGCATACGGTAGACGTAGGATACTGGACGTTATCAACGTAGAGTTCGATTCACACGCACAATCATACACCGTGCGCTGCGAGGCGAACGGTCGGGCATGCAGCTGTCCTCATACGGATTGACTCGGAGTTCCATGTCCAATCGCCTCGCCCGTGCGGCGTCGCCGAGGAGCTTATAGAAACACGAATATGCAATCTAAGATGGCCTCAGGAGATGATAAAGTTCGACAGGAACGCGGCATGATGTTATCGGTCTCGGTGGGCTTATATGAACCATCCATATTCGCTCTGTTGAGTGAGATGGACGAGGCCGTGTAAAGTTTACCCGTAAAGATAAAGTGCTGACGTCAACATTGTAACATGCATTGAATGTACGTTCTCACCTTTCTGCAAGACATACGCCCGGTAGTCTTCTATGGTGTCAACGTAGCCACGTATCGTATACGCGAAGGAGACTACAACGAACCCATTACAACGATTTCCGCATGTTCATGGCGAGCGTTATCTTGCCGCATAGGGGGTTTGCATAGCATGGACGCTGGGACGACTGTTACAGGTGGGTGTTCCGCATGGCCTTCGTCAGCGTTAGCTTGTCACATAGGGGTTTTCCATAGTACGTTCGATAACGATACGGGATCTCATTAGTTGCATGGTTGCAATGACCACCGGTGTGCGACGCAGAACCTTTTAGCGTGCCCTTTACTGTCAGATAGATAGTATGACCTCACCTAGGTAGGGCCAGTCAATGGCCTGCGGGTGTCGTCGCAGTTGCTGGATTCTCACAACTATGAGTGATCCGCTCGCGTACGGTGGGAGTGCAATGGACAAGAAGCAGCGGTTAACGTTCGAGTGTCGTATCAGCGCGACAATGGACGCCGGAAACCCGGATCAAGACTGCGTGAGCCGACTTTACCCGGCAGCGTCAATTTGTTCGGGCGCGAACAGTAAGCGGCGCTCTTCGAGTTGGAGGAGGGCCAAGTTACTCAGAGGGAGGGGGAACTTGCACTATGATGTGTACATGAAGAGAAACACGAGCCATTCATGAACGGCATATGGTACATTCAACCGACGAGCTCTATTCATCTACACAATACCGTACATCAGAATTCGAAGTCAGCAATAGTTGTCTGCTCTTCTAATTCAACGGGACGTTCGTCAGGACCTTCAAACAGCATCGAGACTGCACAGAGTTCGAAGCCGATGCGCCAGTTCTTCCACTCTCCATAGTACTTTGTGACTCCCTTGTCATCGCAAAGCCATCGGGTGAGACGAGCATCGACGACGACGAGATCGTTCACTCCTATCTTCGATGCCTGCCACTTAGGCATCAGACTGTACGGGCGCATTTTGACACGCGCGTCGTAGGAGTCGTAGAAAGGAGCGATCTGAAACACAAATGAGCTTGAATTGCCGTGTGGTATCTGATGTCGACGTACGGATTGATACGTGTCGCCTTTGTTCTGGTATGTCATCCGACGACGAGCCTTTATGTATTCATCGGCGGTGACATCGGCGACTATGACAACGTAAGCCAGCACTCATGACGCCAACGATCACGAACTGACCTCTATATCCTCCCAAATCGTTGAGAAGAGTACGCCACTTGTCGATCTCACCTACCCGTATGGGCCGGATGCGGATGGAGATACTCTTAAGGTTGCTGGCATTCTGGCCGACGAGCCACGCACCGCGGGTCGCGACTTCCCCGATAATCCAAAACTTGACAGTCTTATCACCGATGGCGAGGAATTGGGTGTTAGAATCGTGACCTGACTTCATCCACTTCGTGTTATTCTTGTGCAGATCGAAAACATTCGATCGTTCCTTGTCGGGATCTGGAGTCGACATCATCAAGGCCACACGGCTTGAAGTAGTACGTTAGCAATCGAAGTGACGAAAGACTCGGAGGTGAACGTACTTGAGCAAAGTGTCCGGCCAAGCGGCCTCGCAGCGACTGGAGAAGGATAGGACTTGACCTTTGCACGTGACATGAGCCAATTTGGCGACTGGGACGTCCACTCCCACCAACTTGTTGTCTTCATTCGCAGTAGTAGTGTCATCGCTGCTGGAAGTGGCGTGATTGCGTGTCTGCGCAATGTCGGCTCTGTGGAGAGTACACGTTAGTGTGGTAACAGTCAAACGTTGCACATGTACGTAGGCATGATCCCGGTGTTGTCGGATGAGGTGATGCTCCGTACGTTTGCGTCCTTTCCCTTGCGATCCGTGCTAGACATGTCATAGCTCTCGCTAGACACCGTTATAGAGCTTCGCTTGTATTAGCAACAACATGTTGACACGTATACGCAGGCATACCTGTCATCGCCGACTATGGGAGAAGAGGGGGGAGGTGTGAGAGGAGTCTCGTGGTCTACCCTGAGCTGAGCAGGTTTCGATCTATGTTGGAAGTGAGTAGCGATCGCCAGAGTAGCGAGCAGTGCACACCGTTTGGAAGGAGAGTCGTCGAGAGGGGAGTCTCTATCATCCTTTCCTCGCTTGTTGGCGATGCGAACGCTGCGTTTGGAATCTGTGGACATAGTGAGACAAGAGTAAGAGCTCCGTGATGTAGAATACTTTAAAGTGAGACGCACGTGTGGGGGGACGGGCTCGGCCGAGCGCAATACCACCCGACTTATCACAGGGGCCAACTGTTCCTGAGTCAGTGCCTATCGGCCGTTTCGTATTGGTCCGGTTGCTATGTTATTACATATATGTCAACTCAAAATACGATGTGATGCGAGGTGGAGTGCACTTCTCTTAATCTACTAAGGCGGTGTGCGATCTCGTACTATTTCAGATGTGATCAAACCCCGGCTAGCGTCGAATGCAGATGAATGGTAACTGAACGTCTAGACTGTGTTCCAAGTTCTTCGGCACTGCCCTCTATGCAATGTCGTACGACGAAATGATGGATGATGAACACGGTCCGGTGGCTAGAGTGCTGCATAGACCATGCTATCATGAGAGTGAGTTGTGTGGACTCGGACGAAGGGAAGGAGGTGGACTTACCGTTGGACAGCATCAAGAGCACCGGCTTCGTCACCTTTCCTCATGTGCACGAGATGATGGTCGGACAGAGAAGCAGTCCTGAAAACGGTAATAGGACCTGTCCAGTTCAAGCCGGGTAAAACATCTTGCAACGCTGCATTTCTCGGTTGAGCCGGACCTGCATCTGCATAGAGAACGTAGAATGTCGCTATATTGCCGCCGTTGTCGATGATAGTGACTATCTGACTTCGAGGTTTTATTTGAGGCAGGGACGTCCAGGAAGGGATGGGGACGTCGAGGATGTTGTTGATCGGGTATCTGTGCACTGGTATTATCGCGAACCGTTTTGCTCCGTCGACATTGAAGCTGTAAGCTCGTACAGCGGTAGTCTGAACACAGTGTAAACACGTAGGTGCATGTAAGGCATACATCCGTGACGTACGGTATACAGGATGTTTCGATGCTCAGCGATAACGACATGCACCTCTTGCCAGTCTTGTATTTGTTTAAGGAGGAGAAATAATGATAGAGAAGCCATAAAGATCACTGCCAGCACAATGATCTCCATGTTGGATGAGTGAGTAGTGAGAAATTGTGGCGATAATTCTGTGCGAGCGTGGCGGTGGATGGGAGGGCGAGGAAGGAAAGCTCACGCCACAGTCACGGGCGCTGTAGACCGCATTACGTAAATAGCATGCGTCATACGTCTACCCATAGCGGCCGCTAGGTCGATGCCTTGAGCTTCGCGCAGACACGCATTCAGTGTAACTGCACCGTCGTGATACCAAGCAGTTCCATTGATATCGACAAACCTAGAAACAAAATGACCACCGCCTAAGTACACCAGTCCACACAAATCCCATATCATACGTCCACCGTCTCTAGTCCACTGCATTGAGCGGGTGATTGTCATTGTGGACGATGTACTGTTACGAGGTTGAAATTCCATAGCTACAAATAATGGCTGTGTGGAAAGGCTTCGTATTCGTGTGAGAGGAGAATTGCACAAAGCACAGCTTCCTTCACGGCGTGATTGGTCTAAGAAAGCATTCAGGACGTCGCTGGCCGTTACGTTAGCAGTGGGGCAGCTGTTCAGTAACGATGTTGTTACACACATGTTAAGCTCATAGAAAGGCTGTGATGTTGTTTCATAAGAGCAGAAGGTACAAACCGACTTTATCATTCCTACAGACGACTTCTCGGGTAACAAGTATTCCAGTACGTTTGACACAGACGTAAGAGAGTGTCCCATAGGAAACCATTCACGATTAATTGAGCGTAATGTTTGTCGGACGCTATCACGGACATCGATCCATCGTGCCGCATCCAAGTTATAGTTCAGGGCATTAATAATAAATCGCATGACACCTGTATGCGTGTCGAATCGAGAGAGGTCTGCCTGTTGTTGCGAACGAAACTGCAGAGTGTTGATGAGAATACACAGCACAGCATCGTAAGCACAACTCCAATTTTCTGAATCCCATCTCGGACCTGTCGGAATAAATGGAACGGTTGGCTGACGGATAACAGCCTGAGGCAAGGCCTCATCACGCAGTGCAATTCTTTTCTTTGTCGGAAATGTGGTGGACGAAAGCACGGACTCGGGACGCTGTCGTTTGGCAGGTGTCAGCATGGGTTCATTTTGCTCAGTTGTAGTAGCACAGGATTTCTCATATGACTTCCACCGCTGCAACAACACGGAGCGATTATCTCCAGAGACGGTATCAGGAAGCAGACCTTTCATCTTCAAAGTCGTCAACCGGTCGAGCATGTCTAGCTCTCGAAATTCATTCCGTAACGTGCCTATATTTCCTCCAGTGATTTTATTTCGGTCGAAATATCCTAACAACAGGGTTCCTTTCAGGGAAGAACTTCGAGATAGGCATGTGTACATTGACTGATGAGTTCGACAGTTAGTTAGATGACACGGATTGTACGGCCTAGTGCGCCCCTGTGATCCGAAGTCCGTCATGGCAAAATTTAACAACACGGAAATCTGTTCCCTGTCCCATCGAATGGATGAACCATCTGTACCAACAGACCACATAACTCGCACAGTTTTTCGCGTTAAAGGTATGACATTGAGAGGCAAGTTCAGAATGTGAATATCTCTTGCAGGAGATTTTAACTTGACGAACAGTGTATCGAGAACGTCATGTTCACGAATCGAGACTGCCGACCAGCCAACCACAGTTCCTTCAGCACCATTGGTAGCACATAACTCTGTAGCTTCATTATTTTTGAGTAGTACAGGCATCCCTATGCACAGTGGAAGAATACCGGCATGATTCTCGGTACAGTGTGGAGGCAAACACCACAGTTGGTTCTGTATGACAGCGGGAATTGCTGTCGTACCATGAGTACTACGTATGTCATTTTTGGCGAATCGTTGTTGCTGGCGAAGTGAAGCAGAATCTTCGGAAGTTTTGGGCCATCGGTCGACAGAGTAGAAGTAATGCAGTTCCGTACGATGCTCCTGTGCGAACCGTGCTGCGCCTTCAGTGTTCATAGCATCACGGTCGACGTTAAAAGACGTGATGACAGATATGTCCCTAAAATTAGCATCTGACAACGATGGTGCTGAGGGAGAGGATCCAATGATGCGGCTTTCAAGTAATTGCAGATCTCGCTCAGTACATAATTTGTACCGCATGTTCTGCAATGCGGTTCTGAACTGTATATCTTCATCGGAGATACCTAGCTGTCTCATGTTCTGACGGAGTATGACAACTGTTACGAATTGGTGCCATAGATTCATTCCCGTTACCGCATTCTGTTGACGCGTACTCATTCCCGTTTTCAGTTGATGGATAGAGCCGGAGTACAACGCATACTGACCTTTCCCAGGAGGTGGTAACTGTGCAAAGTCGCCACTGAGAATGATACTTTTGCCTCCAAAAGACACAGAGCTATCTCCGAAAATTTTAGTCAACTGACTACTAATCATGGATAGATCCGAACACGAGACCATCGAGATTTCGTCAATGAATATCAAGTCTACACCGTCTAATTGCGCACGAAGCTTGGCGAGAGCCGTCTGACGGGTTTTAGAATTGTCAGAGCCAGAACGACGGATGCCCAATGCAGAGTGGTATGTTTGGCCATCGATATTACACGCCGCAGTACCGGTAGGGGCGAGTACGAGGAACCTGTTACACTCACCTCGTTTACCAAGGAAGGTCATAAGAGCTCGGACAACTGTTGACTTTCCAGTACCGCCCATTCCTCCCAGGTACATCCGAAGTGGGGATGAATCCCTACGGTGGAGGTGACCAGCAACAATTCCGAAAGCCAACACCTGTTTGTCGTTCAAAGCATACTGGGAAGATATTTCATGCATTAATAGCAAGTTTGCATCTTGCATACTATTCGGTATATTAAATTCATGTACGAAAGAATGAAACGAAGAGCACGTTACCACGCAAACCATGTTGCAAACGATGTGTTCACTATCATGAGGACTACGTTCACGTTCAGCATTGTCGGAAATTGAAGTAGAGGGTGACACGAAGACACGCCGACAAATAGAAGCAACCTTTTCTTTCTCTCGTCTGACCATGTCATTCCAATCATCCGGGCTTGCATAAGGCAATTCGAGAGAGGCCGAAGGTCCAAATATGTCGCCGGCATCGACACGTCCGTATATGTTGGCGACAATGTTTCGCATCGCCTTCATCCTCGTGTCGATTACGGACATATGTCGCGAATGAAGGGATGCAGGGTTCTCTAACGCATCTATGACAGCGTCATCAACACCATCCGTATTTGGCATACCATTGAGATCGGAAGAGATTAGTTCTTCGTGCGACAAAGATGACATAGGAGATTGACCTGTCGACGCTTCACTCTCTTGCTGTCTGCGCATGGCGGCATAGTCATCTCGTGCATCTAAGCATTCATAGAGAACATTCATATTCCGCATTACTTGGACATGACATTCTGCAAATGTCGTCGAATCAAATGCCTCTTCCCACGTTTGATGATCGCGACAAATGTCGTTCCCTGATCGCCAACCGTCAGGTTTGAAGAACACAAGCATCGTACGACAATATGTCTCGCGGTCGCCAACGTCTGTGCGAGGTAACACAGAACCAATGAAATTAAGAACATACTTCTTCGACACGGTACAGACGATGTGAGAACCATGTAGTGGATGGTCGTCGAGGAAACTAGCACCTGAACTATTCGTCTCGGGATGAGACTGATCTCCGTGCGGAGGATAGTGCAAATCATTGTCAAGGTCGTAGTCATGATGTACGTCACCATCTCCAGTGGTATCATCAGATGGACGGCGGGTACGCTGACGTCGACGTTTACGAACGACAGTGGATGTGAGGTAATCATAAAGACTCAATGATTCATACTCAACGGGCCGGAAGATATAATCATTTACACGATAATGAGGAACAACGGTGTCGTCCTGCCTGGAAAATAAGACTTTCTCCGATTCAGCTTCTTCTAAGCCTTTATGACAGGGTCGATCGCTTGGAATAGATGCAGTGTTTTCCACGAAAGTTACATACGACTGCCAATAAAATGTCTTGAAAGTCTGATCAGTGTAGTGATCAGGATTTCCTAGAAGAAACGCGCAAGCCGCTGGTGCACCGACCTGCTGCATAGCCGATAACGCGTTAACGATCTTCATAATCACAGACCGAGCCGCGTCATGCCGACCACTATGGTTCGCGAGAATTTCATCGAAACGCTCGACCACAGATTTAACTGAAGAAAAGACTGACTGAGTAGTGTATGCCGCTTTTGAAATGTAGTCAGTAACATATGCTATGACGGCTTTCACAGTCGTGCCGGACAACAGACAAGTGACATCTGTGTTGCATCTCAGCAGGTACGATAAGAGGTGATTGAATGTGTTGATCCATGGCTCGGACTTCTTGAATCTGATCGCACCAGTGTCCGGGTCAACAACAGTACTGTCGAACAACTCTCTCGGGTATCTGGCCCTGCATACACTAGACGTTATTCGTTTGCATCCTTTACTGTGTGTCTGACTGTGTTGATTACTACGAAACACGATGTCGTCGCTTTCTGCTTGCATATCCCTGAACCACTGTCCGAGAAGGGAATCATTAGTGAACACGAGAGGATCGGGAGAAGAAGGTAAGTTTAACGTGGGGTCTCGATAGGATTCTGTAGTTCGAGATTCATCTACATGTAGGTCTTCCGCATGAGTATCACTCGACACAGCAGAAGAACTGGAGCGACTCAGGCGAATACGCTCTTCAATGTCACTCTTTGACCCTGTCGCAAAATCGCCAGAGTGACATTGTTCCAGCCATGCCAAAAGTCGAACCCTAAAGTCACTGTCATCAAGAAGCCGTTCCCTTATTTCTGTCGGACTTAAAGAGCACATTATCCACAGTAACAGATGTAGATGGAGGCTAAGCCGACCCTGTGCTTCAACCGTCCCGTAGTAAGCTCGTACATGTCCGAACAAGCCGGGTGATTCGTGATCAGTACGAAGTATGATGCGAACGAACAAGACTACAAGGAGGTGGAAAAAACGGGCACATGCGACAGGATTAGATGCGATAGCTCGCATGCGATCGAGATGGTGTCTCATGAGAGGTTGTCGACTTAAGAGGTCAATTTTCTCACCACAGTAATACATACAGAGCGGATTTTTGAACTCCACAGGAGCGAAGGTTATGAAGAAAATGGGTACGCCAATGGTCATAATCAATGACTTAAGCTGCGTTCTCTGGTACTTACGCTGAGTGGGTGATCCTGGCACATGGGCAGCGACATGATCTACAATGGACAAAAGTTTGAAGCAATTTTTTTCTTCATCGGTGGTAGGTTTGACATACTCTCCTTTCGCGCAACGATCGATTAAACGCTGCAATACATCCTTGTCAACGTTGAGTATGGTGTCGACGACGCAGGAGAAATTTTTGCGCTCTGTCAAAAGGTAGCCACCTCGTGTGCAACCGCGAATTTGTTCTTGGTTAAACGCAATGAACGGAAAGTAATAGTCTGTCTGAAATCTGCGGTCACTATACATCAATAAGTGACGAATGTGGTCACGACGGTGGATACGCGTGCGAATTCCGTTGTTTTCGAACCCACCTTCACCATAGGGGTAAAGCCAAGGGAAAAGCCCGGGATACAAATCACTGTTGTGGTACATAGATGCCGGAGTACCGTCATGACCGATAGCAAGCATAGGTTGGCCACTACTGAAATGTTTTACAGCTGTTGCGAGACGAGCATCGTACGACATATGAACCATCTCGTCGACCGACAGACCGTGTACAACAAACTCACATGGACCGGAGTCAGTACCCTGTTCTCCATCAGAGTCGTAAACGGCCATGTCTTCACCAGAGCGAAGACCATCAGATGTCTTGTGTAGAACGGCCACGGGTGGTTCACATTCATCATATCCATTTAGGTTTACTTCGGACAAGATAATATTCGAATACAGCTTATTGTGTGTGATCAACCATTTTAACGCACGGGCGACGACGTTACGGCGAACTAGGAGAGGCGTACGTTTGTAATCAGGTTCTGTTGGAACACAGGGTCCCACAAACAAAACAGCTAAAATTTCATCTAGTTCCTCTCGAGGGGGAGGAAGTATAGAGTATACTTTAGCCACTGGCTGAGGAAATATTATTGCATTTGCACGCATCTTACGTTGTCCTGCAATACCGTCACCCTGACGAACTTCAACGACGCAAGCATTGTGTCTGTACTTGGAAACAACTAGTTTCTCAACGAAGGACAACTCACGCAGTTCGACCGGAATGTCGCCGAGCCACAGTCCGTTGGCAAGAGCACGACTAGGGAGACGACGGTTTGACAACGCATTCGAGCATGTGCGGCAAATATCAATGAACCGTGAGCCATTCTTATCGTATATAGCAGGTCCGTACAATACGGGACGCTCGGGTGGTAACACACTAAGCTCGGCAGTAGGATACAGAAGAGATAGGTCGTAGCTGTCGTACAATGCAGACGATATTAAAGAACCGGTCACTAGTTCGGCACATACCGCACACGATTTCTCTGAAATCTCAGTAGCATCTGTAGCTTTGCACCAATCAGACGCAATGGAAGCCATTGATCGTTTATCCAGAGGGGGGGGGGGAAACATACAATGCT
Source organism: Fomitopsis schrenkii (assembly GCA_000344655.2). Lineage (NCBI taxonomy): Eukaryota > Fungi > Basidiomycota > Agaricomycetes > Polyporales > Fomitopsidaceae > Fomitopsis > Fomitopsis schrenkii. The sequence continues at coordinate 73,391 of KE504216.1, read as the reverse complement.
GAACATTTTCGGATTGTAAGGATTCATCCGTATAACCGGTAGAGAGTGGCGGAAGAGAACCACTGCGTTCCACAGCAGGATGAGATGGAGGGGGAGTCGGTAAATAATCAGAATCGGTAACGAGGTCGAACAACGCGAAACGTGTACCGCAGACAATGTCACATACGTGCATGCGGAAGAGAGAGAGGATACCTTCTCGAGAACGAACGCCTTTGGACAGGGATATCCGGTGGGTTTTCGCAAGCTCCAGCAAGGACGGGAAAGTGAGCAGAAAAACGAGGTCCGACAAAGGAACTGAAATGGCAACACTTTTTTTTTCACGGAGAATATGGTCGGTAATGTCAGCGGCTCGAAGATGAGCTGAGAACATCATGCTGCCATTTGTAGGAAGGGACCGCGAGGTGTCATGTAGTTTGTACTTCGACAGAACTGAAACATCGATGTGTGCAGGGGGTGAAGGATGTTCAGTCGATGCTGCAGTGGATGCAGGTGTGATGACGGGGAGAAACTGAACCCGGACACGCTTAACGGGAGGCATACGAAAGAGGGACGCCATGTCGTTGCACAGCTCACTGCAAGCATGGTCATCAAACAACTTGCACACATTGACAACGGTAGTCACTGAGCGAGAGACAGGGACACCGTGATGACGAGCGACGATGCGTAAGGATCCCAAGGGCAAGTGGTCAAGGAGGTTACGTAGAGGAACACGAACAGACCACACATTCACGGAAGGTGTTGCAGTACTATGGGCAGTACATACGAGATCATACCACTCGAGGAAACCATCAGTTGGACAAGGTGTAGCGGAAACAAGCGGAGGAGGTAATGATGAGATCGAAAATAGGCAAGAACGACGCGAAGAGCGTTTAGTAGTCGATGTCATACCCACAGCACGAGGCATGAATATACGAGGTTGAGCAAACAGAACAATCACGGCAATGCAAGCAATACGAGCAAACGTCACTGAGCCGAACAAACAGGTAAATGCCGATAGTTGGTACTGTCGTTGTCATGGGAGACTGGCGACGGAACGGAAAGGAGGGAAAGCGCACAGTAGTAGAGTGTAAAGTGACAAGCAAGGCATAATAAGAACAAATATGTGCAAGCGTTGTCTGCAAGGAACTGCCTAAAAGGGTGATTACTAAGCCAGGCTCCCATACCAGAGATAAGACCCGATATATAGCATATCGGAACAGCGTTTCTGGCCTATCTTGTCTGACGGCTGCCGGTGAGTCATAAGGAACATCGTAATACGGCGATGAAGACACATGGAGCCCAGAGGATGCAAAGTCTTCCTCGCGGAACCTTTCCGAGTCTTTGCAGAGGCCAGAAGCGTAGTCAAATCTCTGACTGAACGTACATCCCCCCAATTACCATCGGGCAGCTCATACATCCGTGGGACAATCAAATTGGCCATACCTTCTTTAACTTTACCGTGTGCGCTGCTGGGAGGCAATTCCTTGTCCAGCGCAACAACCACAGACTCGGATAGGACAACAACACATACCGAACGCAAAGATCAGCGGTCAGATACATAGATAAGTCCACCGGTATCCCTTATACGACCGCCCTCCCTCCCCTCACCAAGGTCGTATTTAGGGTCTGCCTAGGGGAGACTAACCGGTATCCATAGAAAGGCCAATGTGTAGGTAGGCTCAAGACTCGCCGGACTATGATCAGAGGACAATAAGCAGCAATAAGGTCAGAACTTCAAGTTGAAGCTTGAAGTTGAAGAGGTTGCGTCTGGACTCTCCGGCGTCTCCGCAATCGATTAGTGTCGTCGTCACGTGGGTAGCTCGGTCACGCGACGGTGACCGTGGCTCACAAATTACAGTCACGTCTGCCAGAGGAAGACCTTCCGAGTCACTGACGAACATCGGACGCGTCTTGCACCATAATATGTAGACGATGAATTTGTGGATGGCGGAGCTGTATTTGACGCCTGCATCACACAAGCGGGGAGGCCTGGACGACCTTCCGAAGTGGCTTTCACCCACGGGGCGACACAAGCCATCCCGCGACAGCAATTATCCCCACTCGGCCACTTGCGATTGAAGGAAGCATACAGCCTCGACCACGCAGGGAGCACATATAGTGCATGGCCTTCCAGTAGTGCATGAATCACTGAGCTACCACGTTACACGCATCACGATCCTTTTGACACCCTCTGTGAGCTCCCAGATCGTCTCGACCTTTGCGCTCGCTGACTCCTTCCGGGGGGCACCCTCACCCTCTTCGACCGCCTTGATGAATTCTGCCACACCGCCACCTACGCCGAAGTACACACGCTTGGCCGCGACAAGGCATAGATACGGTGCACATCCGTCAGCGTCCTCCCTATTCGCATCACTGATCTCCATCCGCGCCGTTTTTTCCTCGAGACTACCCACCAGCCCACTGACGCCTCCACACGCGTCGCGCATCACGCGCACGAGCGCAGGTAGACTCTCCGGGCGGTATATCGTTTCGGAGGTGAGCACGACGTCGAAGGGCCCGCCGGCACGCGCGACATCGAAGGCTTCCCACGAACCAGAGAACAAGCGGATGGTGATGTGGTGCTCTCCGAGGGATGCGAGGAAGGCGGCCACGAGCTCCTGTGAGAATGGGAGGGTGCCTATTTGTGAAGGATCGGCAGGGGGAAGGGGCTCTTCCTCGACGTCTGGATCGGCTGTGGATGCCTGGTAGGAGGCACGGAATTTGGCTGATGCAGGGGACATGTCTAGAATGAAGGCTGATTTTGAGTACCTTGAGGGACGGTCGATATGTACGAGAGAACTCACACCAGGCGAGAACTATGTTCGGAAGGGTCACAAGCTGGAGGACTAGAGCGTTGTAGTCTTGCAGTACGAAGGCCGTCTCTTCCGGCTCGTGCTGCAAAGATGAAGCTGCGAACACTTGATGTAGGGCATAGAGCGAAGGAATCGCCGTCCCGCAGCCAAGCTAGCGAACGATTGGCCGTCGCCGGTAAAATACATGTCTTCAGCGATAACATACCTCCAGAATCCGTTTACCCTTGAGATTGTTGCCCAACTCACCACCAAGTGAGCTATGTAGACGTTCCGCCAAGTCGAGTGAACATTCCCAAGTTTTGAGACCGCCTTCGTAGACGCCAGGGACAAGATCTGAGGGCGCGTCGAGGAACCCCAGTGCATCTTCAGTCAATGTCTGCGGCCGGTCTTCGGATGCTTCGCCGTATCCCGAGGAGATGAGCTGAAAACGCGCATCGAACAGGTCGCGTCTTGCGAGAGTAACAGTGTCATTCTGTGACGTTTTGACGCTCAGCGGCGAAAAGCTGATAGACGAAGGCTGGTGTGCAAGCTAATACTTGTTCAAGTTCAATCGAGACATTGGGTTAAACAAACGGATGGTCAACTCACGAGGTCAACAACAAGATGTTCTATGGACGGATCCGGGACTGCGACCGGCTTCAGAGGCGCGGCGAGGCGCGGTTGCTCGTCTCTTATCCCTTGTATCGCGGTATTAGTTGCATGTGGATTGTCATCCGCGTCTTCTAGATCGAAATCGAACTTGAACATATCGCCGCGAACGTAAGGCGAAAAGCAAAGTAAGTACCGTGACTACTCCTACTGGCAGACGATGTGACTAATGCGTCACGTGTGCTGTGACTCGGCGATTCATATACTTATGGAAATGTCAAGAAACCCGATGAAAATACTTAGTCGCAACCTCTCTCGAGCTCTCTGTTACCTGCTAGCAAAACTCGGGTATTTAGCATTCCACCTGCCGCTACACCCTGTTTCTGCGGTTCTTCCACCGGTAGCTTGTAGGCCACAGCGTCGGCTGCGTTGCGGCAGTGACGGTGGCGAGCATCCACATGATCGCATCTCCGATTCAACGTTCAAGCCTCAGTTCCTGCTCAGGGACCTCACGCTCTTCTCATCTGCGCTTGCTACGATAAAAATGCAAAGCGGGCTGCTCTGAAGATACGTTACAGGGATGAGGTCTGCTATGGTAGTGATGGAACAGGACATCTCTCCGATGTGGCAGCCGTTTGAGGGTGGGAACGGGGAGAACAAGGTCACCACGTGTTTGATCCGTCGAGCTCCCGTGTGGCGGCATCAATTATAGATCCAACCAACCTTTCGCTATTGTGCGTCTTCGCCCAGACCGCGACCACATTGGGCAGAAACCGCGTGCAGGCATAGAATTCAGGGTACAGATTTCCGCAAGATATCGGGCCACAGACATATTTGGTAGGACATTCTGTCTTGCCAGTTACGTAGAAAATATCTAACCCTGGGGGAAACTGAACTAGGCATTGGCAGGCAATTGCCGCGGCTGTGTAGCGTGGCCCTTCGCCGGGCTGGATATATACTCAGCTCACATTCTCTGACTCGTAAGTCACACTCTCGCCTAACCCCCATGGACTCCTCTCCTGAACCTGCTCCCAGCTTGGCTCAAGAGCCTCTTGGCACGCCCCCAAGTACGCCTACTGATACCCAATCTTCGTAAGTCGTTGAGCCACTCTGATCCGACGTGGACTTGTAGACTGACGCGTCGTTGGAAGGGGTCCCCCGAGTCCGTCTACCACCGCATACAAAGATACGGAGAGCAGCATACTGTGAGAACCATGCCGCTTCATCGCGACGACTAGCTGACGCGATTCTTAGTCAACGTTCCAGTTCTCCGTCAGTGCCCCTCGATACAATAGAAGGGGCGACACAGTGAGTAGTCCTCTACACTGCTGCTGTATGATCTCCTCTCACGAAGTTCTCAAGGTCATCGTCGCCTACTCCAGACACTGAACAACCCCCTCGACAATCGACGCCTACCCATACCGTACCCCCGGACGACTCAGCAATACACAGCACTCCTGTAGTCCCCAACGCATCGTCCACCGTTACGCATTCGCTCCAGCCTGCTACGGGACCGGACAGCACCAGAGCCGCACGTAAACGATACAACAAAGAGATGCGACCGCATATGGTTGAGATGGACTACGACAAGTTCCTGGAAAGGTTCATGCCCGCCAACGGGCGCGATCTTCCCGGGCAATCTAGGTCGTCTAGGTCGAGCGCCAAAATACCGAACATGTCGAGAGCGAGTCTCATGGGCTCGGAGGCAAAGGTTTGCGAAGAGTTGGTACGTTTTGCCTATCCTTAACCTTGTCCTTGCATGTTCATTGCTCGCGTTGCATCACAGTGCAAGGTGTCCCAGGCGACCTTCGACCTATGCAACACCCCAGGGAAGCTAGTCGCGAAAACGACAAGGAACCACCCTGATTACAGCGATGTCAACGACTATGCCGAGCGACTGAGGGTTGATCTCTGCTTCTACCCGGCTGACGGTGACGCGAAGAAGGATTATACTCTATGGAATGCTAACGGGGAGTACGACGCTCATACTCGCTGGGCCTGGATATCGTTACTCGCCGAGATCAAGACGACGCACGAGCAGTGTGCTTTCGAGTTTCAGATCAAGAGTAAGACCAAGAAGGCTAACGACCAAGACAAACCAGCGACGAACTCAAAGTCGAAGAGGAATAAGAAAGCGAAAGGCAAGGCGTCTGGTCGCTCTCAGCAGTACCAGGAGCGCACAAGCGAGTCCTCAGGGTCTGCAAAGAAGGCGGGGAAAGCCCGCGAGCGGCTTCAGGACACGGTGACTCCTAGCGGCGGCCAGCAGCCGGTTCCAGAGGACGGCGCGACTATGTCATTCATCCGCTCTGGAATTGGAGCGGAGGGTTCGCTCGGCCAGATGGCCGACTACGTGTCGAAGATCTTCCGCCGGCAGCATCGCACTCATCTGTTCTCGCTCTTCGTCTTCCAGGGACAGGCGCGTATCATCCGTTGGGACCGAGCGGGCGCCATTGTCTCCACAATTATTGATTTTGCAGAACACCCATCGCTTCTCCACAAGGTCATCTGGCGGTACGCGGGCATGAACCAGGAGCAGCGTGGCTTCGACTCGACCGTGGTCCCTGCGACAAAGGCAGAGATGGATAAAATGCGAAACTGCCACGCGCCGGACAACTGGATCGCCCAGCGCCGTAACGATGCCCTTGACCAGCGTGGATGGCCGATCTACAAGGTGAAGATGCGCCAGGGAGACATCATCAAGCAGCGTCCTCTGAAGCCGATCGCTCGCGACGTCAAGGTGGACGACCCGGACCCCGGCATGCAGCCTGACGCCTTGAAAGAGGTGCCTGTCCTCGTAGGCAAGCGATACTTCGCTACCAACTCCCCTACTGGGCGAGGCACTAAGTGCTACATCGCCTACGACCTCTCCCGGGATCGTCTAGTGTTTCTGAAGGACTATTGGCGCCCAGATGTGGATAGCGCGACGCCCGAGGGTGAGGTCCTGCGGGAGCTCAGGACGTGCGGGGTGGAGAACGTTCCAACGCCTTTGGCTGCTGGCGACGTACGCGACGGCAAGGACGCTCAAAGAACGCGCACGCAAGAGTACCTAGACGTAGACGAGCGAACGCAGCGCCGCTTTGCTACGTTAATTCATTATCGCCTTGTGGTGAAGGAGATCTGCCGACCGCTCGAGGACCATAAGACCCCGTTGATTCTTGTCAGAGCCATGTCTGATGCATTTGAAGGTGTGTCGTAATGAGTTTTCCTACCGTATATTAACGTTGAGACCGTATTCTGCGCAGCACACAGGCAGGCATGGATGAAGAAGCATTATATACACCGTGACGTTAGCAGCGGCAACATACTTCTGTTCTTCTACATCGATCTCGATGGCCGGCTGCAGGTATTGGGAGTACTCAATGACTGGGACCTTTGCAAGGCATTTGAGTACCTCCAGAAGGCCTCTAGACCTGCGCGCTCTGTGAGTCCTTCTTCCTGCTGAAGCACTAACTCGCGCTGACTGCGTACAGGGCACGTGGCAGTTCATGTCTGCTAGACTCCTGGAGAATCCTGGGAAGGCACATGAGATCGCAGACGATATCGAGGCCTTCGTACACGTCTTGCGCTGGATGAGCCTCAGGTTCTACGAGCATGCCTTGACGGGGCTGCACGAGCAACTCCGGCAACACGTGATGGCCCAATTCGAAGGCTACGATCTTCGCAGTGGAGAGGTGGTGGACGTAGGCGGCACTTTGAAGAAGCACTCCATGTTGCAGAACGTGGATGTCGTGCTTCTCAAGGCATCGGACAGTCCCCTGGGAAAGCTCCTCGACGACCTCCGCTCGATCTGCAACGAGCACTACCAGGCGACCGAGCCCAAACCCAAGCCTAAGCCGGTCGACGTCACAGGTCTTTCTGGAGACCTGCTGGTACACAATCAAAAGTGGCACGATCGGTGGGCGGAGATGCAGGCTGCTATGCCTTCGGCGCTGGCATCCCGCACGGCGACATCTGCCCCAAGTGCCGACGCGAAGCAACCGACACCGAAACTCGCCAATCACGATGCGGTCGGTTTTGCTCTCATGGCCTCTTACATGGCGGTGGAGGACCCGAACGAATGGACTATTCCTGTCAAGACGCACGACCAGTTTGATCATCCTCGGTACAAGTCAGCACTGATGCAGCGTTCTCTTGAACGCTCCTCCGAGGGCTCCGAGCAAGTGTCCTCTGGTTCGAAGCGTCCACTGCGGAACCCTGCGGGAGGTCCTCCTGCCAAGCGCTCCCGCGGTGGGACGAGTCAACTGGCATCTGTGGACGAGGATGTGGCAGCTGAGTAGATTCCTTTCCTCTTCAGGGAGCGAGCGGATTGTGTTTGGCTCCGTGCGTGTGTTTCATCTTTTCATAATGTACACTGCAAGTCTTTCCGCTGCCTCTTCACTTGTACTGTAGAATGGTGCCGCTCGGATACGCATGAAACATAGTCAAGGCTCTCCCAACTCTCGCTTCGCGTACAATGCCCTACCTCTCTTCGTCTATGTTCTGCTGTGCCCTCCTCCACTTCTGCGTCACTAGGCGCCGGTGTAGTAGTACTGCGGCGAGCGATGAATTAGACCATTGCTTCCACCTCAAACCGGGACGGTCATGATCCGTGTAAAGTTGTCTACTGTTTTCATGTAATGACAGATGATGCCGCGACAACGACGACTGCGCCCTTGTACCTCTGTCCTCTCCTGCTCAACAAGGTGGTAATCAGGGTCTGCCCAGGGGAGATTAGGGCCGCCCGTACGGGCTTAAGCACTCACATGTACTCACACCTACGGTGTGACTATGTGAGGAGGAAATCTGGCGGTACATAACTACGCGGCCTGGTTGTCTCGGGGCATGGACCCCGAACCAGCGTATTTGGAGCTCTATGTACTTAGTACTCCGTGAGCACTGGATTGTTGAACCCAGAAAATAATTTACGGCGCCATCCGAGTCATGCCTCAATGGTTGGGCACATGTCGGCTACACTTCTCTGGATTTCAGGGACTATCTTGAGATATCCGGACACGTCCTGCGCTGGATGTGCCTCCGCTTTTCCGCTAAGTTGCGGACTACTAATAAGTACAACGGGTTTGATATTGACCTTCTTACGTTCTGGGGATGGCGTGTGCAGAGAACCTCAACAGCTAGTCCACAATGCAGACTACCTTCCCGGCCGCGGAGTTTGCTTCCATATATTCGTGGGCCTTCGCTGTCTCCTCCATCTTGAACACCTTGTCTACGGTGGGCTCCAACTCGCCGAGCGCGATCGCATCGACAATCCACTGCAACGGCGCCTTCGAGATATCCAGGTGATGCGACGAACACAGCGTCAAATGCTGGCAAGCACGCATCCGGTCAGATACAAGTCAGCTACTCGACCCGAGGTACGAGCACACCTTCCACGGCGAGAGCGCGGTCATGGGGTCAAAGTCCTTGATAGTCCACTCCCCAGAAACGCACCCGATCATCGAGCAGACTCCGTCGTCCGTGAGGCCGACACACGAGTCAGTGAGCGTCGGGCCGCCAACGAGCTCGACGCACTTGTGCGCGCCCCGGCCCGCGGTCGCGGCCTTCACCTGCTCCGCGACCGCGTTGTTCTCGTCAATCAGCACGACGTCCACGCCCACGGCCGTCAGCGCGGGCTTCTTCGCCGCGCTCCGCGTCGTCGCAATCACGGTCGGCTTCGCGGTGTCCGACGCGAAGAGCGACGACTTCGCGAGGGCGGCGCAGGCGAGCCCGACGCTCGTCGTGCCGCCGCGGATGAGGAGGGTGTCGGTGCTCTGCAGCTTGAGCGATTCGCTCAGTGTTCCCCACGCTGTCTCATGCGTGGTCAGTAGGAATATCGAGGGTGCGGAATGTGGCTTACCTGTGAGATACGTTTCGGGGATAGCAGCGAAATCGGCCCAGCCCATCTGGTCCGGAAGCTTGATCGGGGCGGATACGGATACGTGTGGGACGAGTGTGTACTCTGCATATCCACCTGGTTCGTGTTAGCAATAAGCGTGTCGCGCCATTCCACAGTAAACTGGACCCAAACACTCGCAGTCGCAGCGTACAATAAAGGTAGAGTCGTACAGCGAGGACATCAACCGTTGGCAGACGGCACTCCTATGACAGAGTCGAGCACGAATTGGTTGAACGACGTTGAAGTGCCTGCCCTCTGTGATGCTGCAGGCCAAACTGCCCCACGTACCATCAGACTGGCGACCCATCCCGCCCATACACGCAGCCACGACGTCGCCCTCCTTCCACTTCGACCCGCCTCCAGCGTCCTTCACAATGCCGACGCACTCGATGCCAAGCACTCGCGGGAACTGAATCCCTGGCGAATGGCCCTGTCTCGTGAATAGTTCGGAGCGGTTGAGACCATATGCCTTGACACGAATCAGTACGTGTCCCTCTTTCGGCTCGGGCTCCGGGTGGTCGGTCGTGTAAACGAGCTCGGAGGGTGGGATGGGTGCGCGGGGACAGACAACAGCTCGCATCTTGTTTGCTGGTAAGGAGAAAATGCTCGAGGGTGAGTGAGATATTGAGGTAAACTCGTATATAGTCTGCCTCCGATAACAGCTACCAATGGAACGACAAGCGACTTACTAATGATCCATGAGCTCTTTCCCCACGCACGACGTGGACACCAGGCGTTGCGGAACGCCAGAGGCCCCACCTTCGGTGCCGATGGGTCGCGCGCTCACGCTGAGTCACTGAACGCAAACGCCTCAAACAAACCCAAGGAGAACGTGCAAACGCACCCAGAGTACAGCAGTTGTGTAGGTCATAGGGTAGCATTGCCTCGAGAACATCCATTCTCACAATCGTAGGGCAGTACATCGCGCGCTGCGTAGTATACAGGCTATGGGTGTCAATGGGTTTTGATGACGGCGGGAGGCGGATGCGAAGCGAGAGTGCATAGCGCGGGCGCGCACCGAGCATAAAGACATAACATTGTCTCCATATACATAGCCTATGCAGCGTTAGCCCGGGCGAGTGCTGCCTTGGCGTCCTCGGCCGCGGCCACAGCGGGGTTGACCTTCTTGCCGTCCTTCCACCGGACACGGGGAGGGGGAGCACGGTTGCGACGGCCCTCGCGGGAGCGGACACGGACGACTAAACAATATCATGAAGCGAGAGTCGAGACGAAATTGGGGGTGTACATACCATGAGAGTGGATTGCGCACGAGACGCAGTATGCAATTTTGATGTACAGCTTAGGAATAACGTACTCTGTTCGCGGAGGAAACAACATTCAGCACTGAATCAACTGCTGCAGAACGGTCCGCTACGTACCAGCGTATACGCTCGCATCGCTGATATCCCGCACCGCAGCACTCTCGACCATGTTACGGACGGTGAAACGCTTGATCGCCTTGTCCTTGGCCACGCATCGTGAGCAGTTCGAGCAGCGCACGAACTTGACGTGGCCGCGGCCCTTCTTGTTGCGGCCGTTGTTTCTTCTCTTCTTGGTCTACAAAAAGCGGTCGTCAGCTTCCAATTCGCTCTGACCGTCATCCGAAGCCTCGAGTCGCAATCCATCTCATTCTGACTCGAATTCCGGCCTTGTTGTTGCACGACGGCAGAAAGACGATGCATAGGTGCATACTCACCATGTTAGATCGGGTGTCTTGAGGCGGTTGTTGTGGGACCCGACGACGACGATATGTTCAGTGGTGCCGGTGCCGGTGGCTCAAACTACCTGCACGGACAACGCCGACCCTAAATGACGCACGTGACACACCGAGCGGCTGCGCTGCAGCGCTGGATACCAGTGGGCGCTTGTTGTGACCCGAGTTCCTGTACACGCGTACATTGATCCTCTCTTTTGACCATCTTGATCATTCAGTACATTTCTTTGCGGATGCGCACCGAGCTATCGTTCCTACATGTGAAAACACGCACGACGACAGAGCAATACACCCGCAGGCGTAGCTGTGACACTCGACCCAGGTGGATAGCCATTGTATGGTGCGTGTGCCTCTCATCATCGTTCAGAGACCATCGAGCAAAGACTACATACGACTTCAGTAGATCCCTTATTTCATGGCTCCACTTTCTTCTCCAGCATCTCAAGGACGGCCGACGCACAGCCCCAGGATAACTCGAACCCAACCCCGGCGTGACTGGGAGCGGCGACTGTCAGAACGTACTATGTCCAGGACTCAAGAGTGACGCACCCATAGTTGTGAATCAGTGGGATCTTCCCCCCCTTTCCGGCGTCGACCCACTCATGCTGAAGTCGCAAGCCTCCTTCCCGCGCCGGCCGTAGGCCGCACCCGACCTCAACAATAAAGGGGCGCAGGTCGTCGACAGTACCGGCTCGCTGTGCCCTGACATCTGGGGGAGCGAGCTCCGGGCATAAGGTAAGGCACCGTCGTAGAATGTCTTCCGTGGTCTCCGGACGGGCGACAGGGTACCTGGCCAAAGGTGAGTCGATGCACATTCTTGCTTCGCAGAGTTTGTTCACCAGTCATTGGCTTCCTTCGTACTTCCAATTGCGACCTACTCGATGGTGAAGATCCGATGATAACACCAAGGACGTTGTCCACTGACTGTTCCATTACGCCGCGGGACTACATATGTCTGTGCGCCGGCGCCGGTTACGTTGCCCAGCCTCACAGCCTCGATGATCCAAGGGGCATTCAAGATGACGACCTGACCCCTACTCGGGTACACGGCCTTATCCTCGACGCCGCCTAGCGTTCGTGCACCGACGCCCGCACATACCACGACAGCGTCGACGGGCGTCATCGCGGCGGTCCCGCGGGTGAAGAGGTCGACGCCTCCCTCGATGACCTGGTTGATGTGCTTGACGTCGCCGCGGACGACGGTGCCCCCGTTCGCCAGGAAGCGCGAGAGGAGGTAATTGACGTAGAGCGCGGGCTCGACGCTGTATGTGGTGTACGAATAGCCGGACTTCGCATCGGGGAGAAGCGCGTTCTCTGCGACGGGCTGCAACTGCACATATTATGAGCCTCCCGTGGAATCATGGCTTGTGATACAGCCGTGGACGTACATCCGGCATCCAATCCACCTCCAGGTCGACTCTGCTGCGGTAGTACTCGGTCTCCTTCATGCGGCGGAAACAATGCTCAGCGGCGCCTCCGGGTGCGGAGAGCTCCCACATGGCCTTGAAAGTCTCCGCCTCGATCTCTGCACGAGCGTTCAAATCGTCAGACACAGCTCCCTGAAACTGCGAGATGCGGGCGTACTCTTCACTCGTGCATCTCGGCCGGTATACAACATGTGGTGAGCGCCCTGGACTTGATGTCAGGTCGATTCAAGCAGACACGAGGACTACTGCTCACCGCCCATGGGCTGGAGTACTCAGCCTTCCGCGGGTAGTCAGTTGGAAGGACGGCCGCGATCACCGAGACCCCGTAGCCTCCCCTCGCTTGGAGCTTCAGTGCGGTAGTCAAGCCGGAAACACCTGGTTCCCAATATCAGCCAACGCTAGCGCAGACTACAGGCAGACTGCCATACCGGCTCCGAGGACGACGACATTCCTCGTCAGTTGCTGTTGCATTCTCGCCAAGATTCTCGCTATCTGTTTGGTCTAGCAGGCGGATATGTGTAGAACTCAAGAGGCTGACGCGTTGCTGACCCTCCCCTGTCCTTCGCCTCAGTCTATATACTCAAAGCGGGTGCACTCGAACCCGCTGACGCGCAGAGAGTGTCATCCGACTCAGAGTCGACTCAATCGACACCGCGGTGCGCAAGGGCGTTCAACATTTCAGGGATCGGACATCCTTCGGACATCGTCGGACGAAGCGCGCGTTGGTGCTCCAGGCACGGGGTGAAGACCCAACGAAGAGCGGTCGTTGGCCCGTTGGAGTGTACACACCCCGCAGGTGATTCCTCCTTGTTGATGCACAACCTCGACGAAGACACTGAGCAGTGAAATAGACGCATGTGCGGAGAACCAGATGCGCCCGGCCAGCCGATGGCTGCGGAGCTACGGACGCCTACAGTCGAATCACGCTCATTCAGTGACATACCGAACAAGCTGGCACATCCTGCATCTGCGGATGGATTCCGGAGTCGACTTTCAAGAGTCTGAACAACCACTGGGATGTAGGGCCTCCAAAGCGGATACGACCTGTCGTATTCAACTTGCTTTCACAGAATGGTGGGCGCCACATGGCGGGGAATACTGAATGCGATTCACGCATGAATAAATCGTTCGATGCATCCTCCTCCACCGATGATATGTATGACGTGCTTCTTGGTGTCAACGCCGGCGCCTGCAGTTAGTCATGCATACGAGAACCTTGCGAGTCCGGCTGCGTAGGTTCGACGATGTTGATGCGTTGAGCTTGGAAGCAGCTTTAGTACACACCCAAGGAAGACAGCCAATTCCCGGTCAGAGTTGTCTCCCCTAGGCAGACCGGAAATACGGCCTTTTTGGGAGGGATGAGGTCGGTCGGTCAGGGATAGCTCAGTAATGCTGTGGTAGGTATGTTCCTAACCTTCGTCGTGAGAACAAGGACTTCTACTGACTTCACTGTCTGGTTGTGCGGTTTCTCGGTCCTCAGCCTGATGGTATAGCTCATAACTCTCATTTTACTGGCCACCACTCCTATGAATGCTCCTTCGGTGCCTCCCGTTCCAGCGACCATCAGACTTGCAATTCACTTCCCTGCCTGATGCTAGCTATACACCAGTTCAGCAACAAGCCAGTACCTCCGACTCCGATCACAGGTAAGGAGGCATAGTGCGACTACTAATAGCCGAGTTGGGGCGGGTGCACAGACGGTGGGCACTGATCTAGCCACCTGATAATGCACTCATCCACGAAGTCCGAACGCTGTCGCACACCACTGGCATGCAGCCAAACTCTTACAAGGGATCCACTCAGACCGCCATCGGACTTTGATCAAGGCCGCACGTCATTATTACCGAAGCGAAGGTTGCGTCTGCCATTCGACGTACTCATTCAATCTCTGAAGCATCTGGCTTTCCTATGTAAGAGTACGACCATTTAGCAGTAAATCGGAGCATAGGAAGCCTGTGAGTGCCACTTGGTTGTTTGTGAGTCTTCGTATCCTTGCGGGCGTCGATCATCTGACTTATTGATCAGCCAACTATCTTCATTGTGCCACTGTTTCGTCTCGGATGTGCGCGGCATGCAGTAAACTCCGTCGTATCGTATATCAGGCTCTTCTAAGCTACCCCACGAACGCCTTCCTTGATGGCTGCCTGGCATGATTCTTGTTCGAAGGTCTGCGAGTCTCAATGGCTTGCCACATTGATGTCACCGTTTTGCCTATTACTACTAGCCATCAGTCCTGTTGACTCTGCGTACTCATCCAAGGTGACGCCTCATTGACACATTAGGAAATGTCCCCCAATAGAGAATGTCATCAAGGCTCAGTCAAATGGTGGGTCGTATAGCGTCACATCCGAATTTACGAAGTGGACATGACCGTTATAATAGCACACGGTAGTTGACAGAGCTACAACGTATAAATACCGTCCATGGCTTTCACGAGTCCTCAGCCCACCCAGCAGGACAAGCATCAAGTACAAGCCACCATGCCTTCGAAGACCTTCAGCATTCTCTTCAGCCTCGTCGCCGCCGCGACGGGCGCGCTGCAAGTTGCGCACGGCGCCACAAACGCGCTGTCCCAGGTTGCCAGCAGCGCCGTTTCGCAGGTTGCCCCGGTGACCATTGCATAGCAGGTTGCCCAAAGCAAAGCATCGCAGGCCACATCCAACGCGATCGCCCCGACTGCTTCCAGCACCGCGCCGCAGGCCGCAGATGTGCGCATGCCCTCCAAGCCGCTCAACACCGCTGACAGTACACTCATAGTTCGGTTGTGACACCGACAATGCTTCGCCCTTGTTCCGTGCATACAGCTCCTCCAACACAGACCACTTCTATACCACCGACTACAACGAGATGCGTGGTGCCATTGCATCCGACAGCTACGTGTATCAGGGCGTCATGGGCCTCATCTTCCGTCTGCCGAGCGAGGGTACCACTCTGCTGTACCGCGGTTTCAACCCGAACGTGGTGGACCATTTCCTCACCATCAGTCAGGACGAAGTGGACTATACAATCGCAAAGGAGGGATATCTCAGCGAGGGCACGGGGGGACACGCTTACACAACGCAGGTCTGTGGAAGTATCCCGCTGTACCACCTATTCAGCCCGGCACAATTTCTTCACGACGAACGAGACTGAGCGGGAGTACGCCATCACGGAACTGGGGTATGAAGACAACGCAATCGCGTGCTATGTTCTACCGGACCTGTCATGACGCATCAACGCATATGTGAGTACCTTCTGTGGCCGGCGTACCGTCTCACTATACGGATTGTCGTCACTGATGCTCACCTTCCTTTTTCTTTCTATATTGTGCCGGGTTAGGAGCGAACCTTTCCTTTACTAGCCGTTCGATAACGCGATCGAGACCCGACTCCCACCCAGCAGCTTGTCTTGACAGTATCAATTACTAGCGAGGATATGTATCGGACATGATAAAATTGAAGGATGGTTACGGTCTGACAAGTTGTTGACCTAAGAAAATGCGTAGCTGACGGCTTCATGCTGGTCTTGCCTTGTTCCAACAATACCACCTCTGAGTGCTCACTTCCTCCGTGTAATGCCGACTATACATTCAAGCGGCCTCCGAGCGAACGAATCGCGGACCCGAAGCTGTGAGGTCGCGTCAATCATGATGAGGGTTATGGTTCCGTAGATGAGTAGCTCACCGGTGCGTCAGACTGGAGCGCGAAGTCGTAGCGGCGGAAGAGGGTAGCGACGATGATGTGCAACTGCATAATCGCGAGGCTACGGCCGATACACGCTCTGCACGGCACGTCACACACAGAAACCTGGATCGACCCACGCGAAGTGCTCACCTAGGACCAACAGAGAACGGCGCGAAAGCATCCATCATGAGCTTCTTGCGCTCAGGACTAGCCTCGATCCAGCGCTCCGGACGGAACTCGGCCGCATCCGGCCCCCAGATAGACTCGTCCCTGTGAAGACGGTAGATAGGCACGCTGAGGGTAGTGCCCTCTTTGAAGTGATGACCGAGGATGGTGGCGCCACCGGCAGGGACTTCGCGGGGCAATCCCGCGCCGACCGTCGAGTGCAAACGCTGGCCCTCATGGATCACCGCGTCGAGGTAAGGTAAATCCTTGACAGCGTCGTATGGAGCGACCACGGAATCGACAGATGCGAACGCGTCATCTAGTTCCGCCTGCAATTTGGCTTGAACGCGCTTGTCGCGGGCTAGGTAGTACGTCGTTCCGCAGGTTGTACTACAACAATATGGTCAACCAGTTGAATCCTGGAGTTTTTCTACACTTACTTAGCAATAGTATCGGAGCCCGCAACAATCAGCACGAAAGCCTCAGAGCTCAGCTCCTGCGGGCTGAGAGGCATCCCCTCGTCATCCCGTGCCTCCAATAGCTTCTGGAGCATGTCCTGCCTGGAGTTCGGGTTCGCGAGGCGGCGCGCCACGGCCATTATAGATAGTGCGGCCAATTTCCGACCGGTGAGTGCGTGACCTGAGAACGCTGGGAGCTTCCTCACGATCCGTGTCCAGACAGGAGGGAGCCACGCCAAGCAGGCATTCGTCTCCGCACGAGCGCTCAGGTATTCGATGTACGGAATCTCCTCCTCTTCAACCGCGAGCGCGTCTCCGCCCTTTGAGATTGCATCGATCGCTTTGAACCCCTCCTCAGCCGACTTCGCAACTTTGGCCGTGTCCCTGCCAGACTTGAGCATGCCGAAGGGCAGCCCGAACGCGAGGTCACCTAGACCGAGGGATCCGTGGGCATGAGCCTATGTGATGTATTCAATAGGCTGCAGAAGCGCGCACTGACCAATGGTATCGCCCAGAAGTTGAGCCCTGAATATGAATTGCAATATCAAGATTCGGAAGCCTATCTTTCGCAATCGTGGTACGTACATGTCATGCAATCAATCCAAACGCGCCCGTCTTGCACGCTCCAAGCGGTAGCTCCAAGGTGTCCTCGGTCGGGTCCACCTTGCTGCGCCTCAGCCACACGCGAAATAAGGCCATCCCATTGACGGAGAAGCTCGTTGACGTGGGCGTGAGAGATGGGTTCAACCGCGCGGATGCTCTGGGGAGCGAACATGTGTGCTTCCATGCGCCGTTTCCTCGCGTGTTCAGAGCGGGACTTGGTGTTGAAAATGTTCGTCACAGCGAAGTTGGAAAAGACATCGTACCAGTTCGACTTCGTGAAACCGGTGGAATGGCCGTAGACTGTTGCGAGAGCCTTGGGGTCAGCTATGGAAATGTGGTTCGGAGCGATGCGAACAATGGGACCTCGAAATTCAAAAACGTTGAGCATGATTATCATGCTGAGAGCCATGAGGAATTATGTTACCGTATTTGATGTGGACATCCTCCACCGAGCGCGACCAACGGTTACGGCTGACCATCCAGAAGATCCAGGCGTCGGTAAACTTGGCAAGGAAGGGGCCAGGATACGAACGCAAGCCAGATGAGTCCGTGAGATAGTTCACGACTTTGGCTACCACGAGTACGACGGGCAAGGCCGCTAACAGAAGCAGAGGATTGCCTCCAGCGAACGCAGTAAGCTGCTGAACGATCGACATGTCGTATGGCGATGAGATGGAAAATAAGAGCCTGGTGCTTACACTGCCGACACTCAGGCTTTATACTGCGTACGGCCCGACCCACGCGTGCGACGCTGTAATGTTGTATTACATGGGGTCCGGTCGCCAATCGCTCTAGTCAATGAGGTATCTTTAGACGCTTGATACCCACAGTATCGTTGAGTCCGCACGGAGGACAGGCATGCGTGATGGCCGCACCAGAGAAGGGTCGGAGGAGGGCATCACAGGACCTGAAGGAAGCGATGGGACAGTCGTTTCTAATGAGAAGACTTCTGACTTCTGAAAAGTGGGCGCCACACTCACTACAATCGTGTGGTAACGACTGAATAGTCAATATCAGATAACGTATCGTCATTTCAAGTTGTGTTTCCTTCCACTCCCGGATTTGGAAAACTGTACTTGTACTTGTCATAGTCACGAGAACGACAGATGATGGCGAGTGTTGGTATTCTGTATGGATGTGGACCTAGAAGGGGTACTGAGTCGTAGATCGGCCACCGATTGTAAGTTAAGTCATTCGGGCCGAGACACAACGTCATTCATGACTTAGCAGTGCCGCAGACCGGCTAGTCAAACTGAATCCTCAAGCCAGGGCCACCATTCGGCGTCGAAGGTCTTGCTGATTGGATCAAAGTGCTGTGAAGGCCACTCAATAGCGCGGAGAAAGCGGCGGAATACATACCGGAGCGACGGCAGCGGATGAAAATGTCTGCATTACTCAAGAGCGTACTGACAGACTCAACCGTAAGGTGCACGGAGCTACTAGTCACGGTAGTGACCGATACACCGCGAGCGGATCCGAAGGTGGCCGGCGAATGCCACGTAGAACCTCCTAATACGTAAAGTCAACTTCCGAGTCTCAGTGCGTTGTTGACAAAAGCCATAGATCAGCAGCAGCGTCCATAGCTCTCGTCTGCGTATGCGGGAATGAATGGTGATGGAGGAGGATCATCCGAGTTGAAGATGGATCTCTTGCAGACGCCACAGATCCAATCTCTAAGTCTGCGCGCGCCGCGTGCTGCCAGGGGAGCGATCTCGATTGCGCACACGTGGGATCAATCTGTGCTGGTCTTGTCACTCTTCCGCCTCGTACTGTTCACCGAGTACGAACCCCTGACAACACCCATGGAAAGCGTATCATGGACGCCCTCATTGCTAGCAAGTCCTCCTCTCTTGAAAAGAAATTGTACTGTTACCATCCTTTGGCACTGGCATGCAGCCCGATGCTGCAGCTGTCCGGAGACCTCTAGCTTGTATTGTACGAGCAGCCGCCTACAAGTCCGCACCGGGTCTGGAGCGTACGACAATGCAACGCAGGCTAGTAATGAAACTGTCCTGCTGTACTCCCTGTAATGATGACCCGGCGAAGGCGGTCAATTCTTACACGACAAACGAGACGGCCCGTTGGGAGGACACGATCTGAGCAAACCTCAACGTACGAAGACAACGAGGATGGCATGCCACATCTTGCCGAACCTGTGAGGTGTACTGATGCCTTGTATTTCTGCATCCGTCATTTGGATACGAGGGTCCTCATCGCTAGCCTTCAGACCCTACCTCGAAGCCACAACGAGAGAGTATACCAAATGAATGACGACTATCACACTACAGTCCATTACTGCTTCACTGATTCTGGGACCATGAAGTTGTCTTGCAACGAGACGTCAGCGGCAGTCCATGAAGGAGGGTGCAATGC
>KE504216.1:0-20975 GCA_000344655.2 Fomitopsis schrenkii | reverse complement strand
GTGCGCTAGCCAGCCGTGCTCGGAACTTGGCTCGCTACTGGCTGTCAGGTGCGCTTGTCCTCCACTGCCTCGACCGTCTGACCGTCTGGTCGTAGCTGGGGCTCTCCAGCCCGCTCGGGCTCCCAGCCTGTCAACATCAAACGATTCTGCTTGCAAGCAGCATCACGATAGAGACTCCGAGTCTGACACATGACTGCTAGGATGAATGCGGGGTGTCACGTAGTAAATCGTCCGGTATGTGATTGGCTGTTCGATGTCTCATAAAGGGAGCTATGTATCGGCTCAGTCTCATCATTGCTCTACAGCACTTCAGACCACATCTAAATTCCTCTCCATCGCCCACTCAGGCTCACTACTGGCCATCATGTCTCTCACGCCCGAGCAAGTGAAGATCATCAAGTCTACCGTCCCGATTCTCGTCGAGCACGGTACGGCCATCACGACCAAGTTCTACAAGGACATGCTCTCCGCACACCCCGAGCTGAACAACGTCTTCAACAATGCCCACCAGGTGAGCGGGCACCAGCCCCGCGCGCTCGCCATGGCCCTCTTCGCATACGCTACGCACATCGACGATCTCGGCGCCCTCGGGCCCGCCGTCGAGCTCATCTGCAACAAGCATGCCTCTCTCTACATCAGACCAGAGCACTACGACATCGTCGGGAAGTATCTCCTTGAGACGATGGGGGAGCTCCTCGGAGACGCGTTCACGCCCGCTATCCGCGACGCCTGGGCCGCTGCCTACGCGCAGCTCGCGAAGATCATGATCGATCGCGAGGAGCAGCTCTACCGAACCTCCGAGGGTTGGCGTGACTGGCGCGAATTTAGGATTCAAGAGAAGGTGCCCGAAAGTGACGAAATTACGTCATTCTATCTCGTTCCCGTTGATGGCGGCAAACTCCCTCCCTTCCTCCCCGGCCAGTATATTTCCGTCCGGACAGAAGTGCCCGACCTCCACTACCTGCAAGCGCGCCAGTACTCTCTGAGCGACGCGCCAGGCAAGGACTACTACCGCATCAGCGTCAAACGAGTGAGTCTCCTGTAGTCTAGCTTAGCCAGCACCGCCTGATCCATACTTTGTAGGAAACCGGCCTCAACATGGCCAACCCCGCCTCGCGCGCGCACCCCGGCTACATCTCTAACATCCTCCACGATGCGAAGAAGGAGGGAGATATCCTGCAGGTCTCGCACCCGTATGGCGACTTCTTCTTCGACCCCGCCGCGGAGCCGAAGGACGCGCCCGTCGTGCTGCTCGCCGCGGGCGTCGGGCTGACCTGCCTGACGTCGATCCTGAACACGCTCGTCGAGTCCGGCTCCACGCGACCCATCGCGTGGATTCACGCAGCGCGCACACAGAAGGTGCGCGCGTTCACCGCGCACATCGCGGATGTTGTGAAGACGCACCCGAACGTGCACGCGGTGTTCTTCACGTCGGCGCCTGCCGCGGACGACGTCAAGGGCGTGCACTACCACCATGCGGGACGGATGGATCTCGCAAAGCTCGATCAGGAGAAGAGCCTGTTCGTGGGCGATAGGCGGACGCAGTACTTCGTGTGCGGGCCGACGGAGTTCATGCTCGATGTGGAGAAGGTGCTGAAGGCGCAGGGTGTCGAGGACGCACGCGTGCACCTGGAGCTCTTCGGTACGGGTGGCGTGCCGAAAGTGTAGGATGACGTGACGTGGCATAGAAGAACTTGTAGACAATTCGATACATCTGCACCATTCTAATGCACAACAACCTCTACTCCGTTGCCCATCAGTCCATGCGTGGCCTATGATGCGCATACTCAGTCGTTCGCCTTGCCGCTCAGTGCGCTCTCGAGCAGGCCGATTGCGATTTCGGCCGAGCCCCAGGAGCACTCGTATCCAGCACTCCCGTGTCTGAGGTGTGTCAGCCCCCGTCCATTGCGGAATAAAACGCACACACCCGTAGTTGAGTATCATCGGCACCTGCTTTTCATCTTTCTTGTTCGTCAACCATTCTACGTCCAACCTCGGACCGCCCGTGCGCGACGGTCGCAGGCCGCAGCCGACCTCGACGATGAGCGGGCGCAGATCATCTATCGTCGGTGTGCGCTGGGCGCGCACCTCGGGCGGCGCGAGCTCGGGGCAGAGCGCGAGGCACCGCGTGAGGATGTCCTCCGTTGTCTCGGGCCGGACGATGGGGTACCTGCACAGGCAGTGAGTCCAGTAGAGCCCCCGGTTGCCACGGACGCGGGCTCGCTTACCAGTCGTCAGGATCGCGCGTCCCGCCGAGGACGACCTGGCACATCCGGCTACTGGTGAGCGGTCGGACCGGGTGGCGCGAGAAGAGAAACGGGGACGCACGTTGCCGTTTTTGCGTGGGATGAGGTATGTGTCCTTCGCGGGCGACTCTTCGAGGCCCATCGCCTTGTCGATCCACGGTGCGCGCACGAGGACGCGCTGCCCCCGCATTGCGTGCATGTCCTTGTCCTCTACACCGCCGAGGGTGCGCGCGGCGAGGCCAGCGCACACGACCAGCGCGTCGACGGGGCGCTGGGAGGGCTGGCCGAGGGAGAACGCCTCGATACCGCCCTCGACAATCTGGGCAACATGTTGGACGGAGCACCGGACGATCGTCCCGCCGCTGCTGAGGAAGCGCGCAAGGAGATAGTTGAGGTAGGGCGTCGTGTCAATTGTGTACGTGTCAAAAATGTAGCCGCATTTGGAGCGGGGGTGGAGAGATTCCTGAAGAAGGCGTCGAGGCTGGGGAAAGGCGTTACTATTTCTACTCCATCTCTGTGATCATCATAACCTACCTTGAACGTGGGCTCGTAGGTTGTAGGATCAATGTCCTCAAGGAAGTATTCGACGGACTGTAGGCGACGCATACAACCTTCTGCGGGACCACCAGGAGCGGCGAGCTCGAGCATGACCTTGAGCGTGTCGTCACGCATGGCTGTATTACTGCGATGAGCCTAGCGAGCGCTCTGGAAAAGGTTATGAGCACACACATCGAAGTCTTTTATCGTCGCCGAGGTATAAGGTATGGTATGCACCCTATGAATTCCTGTCAGCACGCGCGACATAGCGAACCGGTAATGTGCCTTTACCGCCCATGGACTTGTATACTTGATTGACCTTGGGTCTGTGGGGAACGACTCCGCAAGGATGGTGACATCGTAACCTTTCTCTCGTAGTCGAATGGCAGTACTGAGCCCAATAACCCCTAGTGAACAGAGACAGATGAACGTGCATCCACAGGTAAATCACTGTACCGTACTTACCTGCTCCTAGAACAACGACGTTCTTGGCGGTGTTTGTGTGTGCCATCTCTCCCGGTATCAGAGCACGATGCGTGTTTAGCCAGTGGACCCATGTTTATATACGAACAATCAATTCCGTGTCGCCGTTATCTTATCCACTGGGCGACTCATGCCTTATCTTCCAGAGCAAGCCAGGCTCTTGGACATTCAAGCCTCGACGCAGTTCGCATGCGCCCCTCGGACGACACTGAATACCGGGTCTCTTCACGTGGCGTCGAAAACAGCAATCCACCTACCTCGCACAATTCAAGTAGAAGGGAAGGTTGGCATTGAGGTTGCTAGAAGCGGCCGCATCATCAATGTTCTCCATACGGAGATGACGGAACCGCTATGCTAATCATTCATCAGGGGCTAGATAGCGCATCAGTTTCCGGTAATGGCGATAGCGAGCATATCGATTACAGCAGCGGCGCAAGCCCAAGACGTCACGAAGCCCTTCCCGGCATGCCTGTATCGGTTATGTCCATGTTAATCACCTTCTCAACTCAATTGTTGATGCGACGCACCCGTAGTTGTACACTACTAAACCTTCTCCCGCCGCGTGGCCACCAGAACGTCGCACCCACTCAGATTCTAGGCGGATCCCGCCTTCCCTGGCAGGTCTGAACCCACAGCCTACGCCCACGATGCGCGGACGAAGGTCTTCGATGGAGCCAGAGCGCTCCGCTCGAACCTCTGGAGGTACGAGCTCCGGGCAGAGAGTGAGACAACGTTGCAGAATGTCGTCGGTCGTCTCCTGGCGAGCGGCGGGGAACCTGGAAAGAGCAGGAGCGTAAGTTGTCAGAGCATTCGCGGGGTGTGCGTCGTACCAATCGTGAGGCGATTTGGTACCACCAAGTGAGACCTAGGCAACTCGATCACCTGTTCGGGAGCCGGAGGGAAGATGAACGTACTATTCCGCTCTTCCGCGGTATAACGTAGGTTTGATCGCCCCCGGTTGAGTCGCTCATCCGGAATGCCTCAGTTATCCAAGGGGCTTCCAAAAGGACGACTTGGCCTCTGTTCGGGTATATCGTCTGGTCTTCGACTCCGCCAAGGGTTCTCGCACCTAGGCCTGCACACACGACCAGGGCATCGATTGGTTCCGCCGACGCATGACCATGAACTATTGCGTCAACGCCACCGTCGAGTATTTGCTTTATGTGTTGCACTTTGCCACGGAAGATGGCCCCACCTCGCGCGAGGAAGCGAGAGAGGAGATATTCGAGATACAGAGGGGGGTCGACGGTGTAGGTGCTGTACGAGTAGCCACGTCTGGCGCCGTGCACAAGTGCACTACTCTGGATTTCCGTGAACTACAGCGCACACTAAGCCCTCTGTCTCGAGGATTTGAACTGCATACGCCACTCACATCCGGCATCCAGTGCGTTCGAATAACTAGGTTGTTCGCGAAGTACTCATGCTCTGTGACCCGACGCACAGAGTGGCTTGCAGAACTTTTTTCACATGAGAGCTCCCACATTACTTTGAATGTGTCTTCCTCAAGTCACGCTCTCAGAATGTCTTCACAATCCAGGGTCGGTCAGGGTCTGACTTACGCCGAGCTCTCTCGTCCCGTCCAATGTGCAAAGCCTGGTGCGCACCCTGGAACGAATTTGATTTCCACATGAATATAGGTAAGACGCAAGACGAAAGGGTGGCATACCGCCCAAGGACTGGTGTAGTCTGCTTGCTTCGGGTCGCTTGGAAGTGCCTCCGCGATGACAGATACCAGATAATCGCCGGTCTCTTGGAGAGCCACAGCGGTGGTCAGTCCCGCCACGCCTTTGTTGCCGAATGTCAGTCAATATTGTGCCTTCGAGAAGTGTGAGTTAACGTACCAGCGCCCAAGACAACGATCTTCCTTGGTTTGACCTGTTGCTGATGCATTGTCCGACTGCAGGCATATACTGTATCGATCGTGCTGTCAGAACTTGAACCGAAATGGTGCGCACCCAGTGTATAGTCAGAGCACTAGGAACGGCCACTATTTCCACCGGTAGATTACCTCATGTTTATGCCTCGGTACATGCCGAGTCGATACCCCATACGATAAGAAACCCAGACTGACGTGAGTCCTGTCGGCCTCGGACCAGGTGATACTGGCTACGGCTTCGAAGCATACCAGTATACCCGCGAACTATAAACGCTTATCAAGGTTTGTACACGCGTTCGCGGTCGATTGATCAATGGCATGATTGCGATTGGTGCACTCTGGTCCCTGGAGAACTGGTCGACGAAAAATGGATCCTTCAAGTTTGAGGAAGAAGTGCCACTTACGGCAGGAAGCTATGATCATGTGGGTGATCATTGTCGGGTAGTGACGCTGTGCGTCGTCGAACGCCATGTAAGAATAGGGAGCCAGCACCATGGGTGTCACGTAAGAAACGTGGTTGACCAGGAATCCAGGATTATGAATGCGGGAGATCGGACATCAATATTGAATGGTCGTGGTGCTGTACGACGCCGGCAATAGCCGACCCCCTTACTTCTGCATGTCGTGCTGCCTCCCAGTTGCCTCGTGGGGCGTCTTTGCCGGCAATATACACCGTAGTAGAGCAGCAAAGAGAACACATGCCGTTGACCAAACACCAATGTTGCTAGATGTGAGGTTACATTCGAAACGCAACAACCTACACTAAAATCAACTTCACATAAATACCTACAGCGATAGAACATCTATGCAAGGCCGTAAGATATGTCAGTAGTAACTGCGAACATTCAGAAGCGTTGAAAAGTACTACTAGTTTACTCGCTCCGTAATCGTACAGATAAAGATAGGGCTGTCAGAATCGAGCACCCCGACGACATGACTTCTCCAGGTCCACAAGCATGTCGCAGACACGGTCGCGTGAGTCCTCTAGAGCAACAGCGAGCTCCTCGTCCTCCAGGCGCCCGCCGCTCGCAAACTCAAACGCCCGCGACGCGAGTGCTGTCCGAAGAGCCATGTGCAACGTGGCGTTACGCTGTGACGGTGATGGTGGCGGAGAAAGAATAAAGGACACGGAGGTTGAACAAGCAGGGAAGGAAGAGGGGAAGATGCGTCGATAAATAATGGTTGCGCTGAGAAGCGCCCGTATCTCGGCCTCGTCCTTGCTTGCAAGGTCGTGCGCGTCCTCACAGTCTGCATCTTCCTCATCCTGGGGATCTGCCAGCACGTCTTCATGAGTGCAGAAGCCGGTGTCCCAGATACGCTCCAGGAGTACCGCCAGCTCGGCAGTCCTTCCGCCAATCGACTTGCCCGCCTGCAGCGTCTCCGTGCGCTGCTGCTCCTCGCGGTAGTCCTTCTCCGCGTCGTACAAGAGGCCCTCGCCCTCGCCGCACTCGTCCTGGCCAGCTCGCGCGTCGTCGCGAATGACCGTGCGAACGAAGAGCGCTGCAGCGTGCTTCCGGAGACGCGCACGGATAAGGATTGCGGCGAGGACACCAAGCGGCGTGCGCTTCTCGCACGCGGCGCAGCGGCCCTTGCGCTCGGTCTCGTGCCAGCGCTGCCACTTCGCCAGCCACTCCCCTGCGTCGTCCACATTCATGTTGTCCAGAACGATCTTCTCATGCGGACGGAGGAACTCGCGCGTGCGAGCGGCGTCCCAGAGGGCGGTAGCTTTCGACGAAGACACGGGACGCATGATCAGTGCCAGCGTGGAGAGATCCGTGGTCGAAGCCGCGAAGGTAGAGATGTGCCATGACATGCACCAGTACGTCTGCATACGAGTCGCCTTACCGACATTGCCTGCACTGCAATCAGCACAGTGCGAGTATATCGAGCGCCAGAGACATACCATCGAACGCAACGAGCTCGCCCAATCGTACCCAGGCACGCTGCTCAAGCTGATTGAGCTCGATGCCACGATCGACCCGGCCGGCCTTGATGACGCCTTGCATCAACCCGATAACACCGTCGGATACACCCAGGGCCTTGCGTAGGAGGGCAGCTTCGTCGGGAGTACCGCGGCGCGAAGGATGCAGCGTGTCGAGGAGCACTTTCATCAGCGCAGCATCTCGGGGCCCACGAGACTTCGTGACCCGGGCGGTCTCTGCCATCGTCTCAGGCGCCTGCCCCTCTGTGCGCGCGTGCGAGACGCGGAGGCGCGAGGCGATTGACGACAGGAGTGACGTACTACGGGCGCGTTGGAGTGCACTTGACAGCCAGGGAACAATCACGTAGAAGAACACCAAGGTCGAGACAAGCAGATGGATGGCCTGTACGGCCTCGGTCGTACCAAAGCCGCTTGCAGTCGGCACCGATCGTGTCGAAGAAGCGGGTGGTGAGAAGGCGGGTTGATGAGGCGTCAAGACGTGACCCTGGTGCGCGTGCGCATACTCGGGGTGCGTTTGGGTATACGTATGTGAGCGGGTGGCCAGCGGATTGTTGAATACAGAGAAGAACGCGAAGGCAGCAAGCAGGTACTGCTGCGCGGGCGCTTGCTGAGTGCTCTGAGCGACTGGTTGGGGCACGCTGTCTTCCATCTTGACATCCAAGGAAAACACAGGGGTCGCAGTGAGCGCGACAGGAGTGGACGCCGCCTGAATGGCGGGGGGGACGGGGGGCAATGGGTTCTTGCGTGGCCGCCCGCGCTTCCGCTTCTCAGGCACAGCGCCGAGCACAC
Source organism: Fomitopsis schrenkii (assembly GCA_000344655.2). Classification (NCBI taxonomy): domain Eukaryota; kingdom Fungi; phylum Basidiomycota; class Agaricomycetes; order Polyporales; family Fomitopsidaceae; genus Fomitopsis; species Fomitopsis schrenkii. Next base: position 13,102 of record KE504216.1, on the reverse strand, counting down.
CTATTGCGACAGGTGCAGCGGCGATAGGCATGGGCACCGGGGTGGGACGGGCAGGCTTTTCCTTCTTCGCGGTCTTCGCGAGCTTCGCCTTCTTCTTCGCCCGGCCGTCTTCATCGTCACTGTCTTCACCATCACCATCCTCATCATCGCTGCCACCCGCTGCGCCTTCTTCCTCAAGCTCGTCCTTCTCCTCGCCGCCGAAGCTTTCGCGCCACTCGCGCCCCCACTCCTTGAGGAGCGCGGGACCGCCTACGAGACCGGCAATGAGGGACTTCAGGCCGTCCTGCTCGCGCTTGAGACGCGCCTCGCGCCTTTTAAGCACTCTGTTATGGGTTAGACCTTGCCATCGCTGTGAAATAAGGGAATATGCTCACTTGATATACTCAGCGGCTTTCCCGAGCACGTTAGCCTTACTCATCTTGCGCGCAACCTTGACGCCGTCAGCGAACCCGCGCGCATCCACCACATCGTTGAATGGGTTCTCGGTGTTGTTCACCTTTGCCTCGAGCACGCGAAGTGCAGGCACTGCCTGCTTGAGGCCAGTGATCCGCGCATTGAGGTTCGTCCGATACCGTCGCTCGATGGTGGTGTGGCTCGTCTTTGGCCGCCCGATCACGGACTGTACCGGCGGTGGCTGGGGTGGCTCGACGGGCGAGTCGCTCTTCGGCGAGCTCAGCGACGAAGCCGTCAAATCCGGGCTCGGAGCGCTCTTTGGAGGGCTTTGCCTGTTCGAGGACGCGAATATGGTTGGTCGAGGGAGGCGCGGAATGGGTAGTTTTGCTTGACCACCTATGGTAAGGTCGCTGTGAGTACGCTATCCACCTCTGCTCCGCATTGACAGTGCGAGCCATCAGCGCGCGATATCTCCTTCGTCGCAGCAGCCAATAGGAGAACGCCGACAAAGGAGATTGCTCAATCAACAGGACACCCAGGGATTCCCCGCCAGACACGCTTGGCCCAAGTAAGAAAGTGGAACGACAGCTACCCCTGCGGCAACATAAGCGGCAAGGTGTGTCCACATCCAAATGGCAAGGATATACGCAGATATCACCCCATGCCATGCAATTCCTGAAGTCGGCGAACTAATTATGGCCGCATTTGATGGGAGCCAAACAAGCCGGAGATCCAGGCAAAGTGACTGACCAGCGCGCAAAGCTCGTACGATGGACTCACCAGCTGCGGCCATCTGCTGCACCTGTGCGCTGACGGGTACAGCCAATGTCACGCCCGCCATTTGGCGGACCTTGTGTGCGAGTTCTTGAGCCGGGTCGCTGAGGTAGCTCTCACTCGGTGGTGAGCTGCCGGCCGAAGAGGTGCCAGCGATAGACGCGCTCTCCATAACGGGAGAGAGGGATGCGCCAGACGAGGACGAAGAGGACGTGATGCTGAGTCGCCGACCAGTCTCGGGCTGAACGTGCTGCTGGTTGAGCCAGTCCATGTCGCCTGCAGTAGGATAGAGGAGCCCCTGGCTCTGGGCAGCAGACTGCGTCGCAAATACGTTGTCTGAGGCCGCCACGAGCCCCTGGTCGAACATAGAACCAAAGTGCAACGTGCTGGGGTCGATGGCCATGCTTGCGTCAAAGTCGAGGTCCATGGGAAGCGAGAAGTTGAAGTCGCTGAAGTCGGGGAGCTTGTTATTGCTCTCCGAGCGCGCCCATGCGGCCAGCTGATCCCAGTCCGGAGGCGTGCTGGGCGACTGTTCAGAGGCCGTGTCCGAAGGGGGAGCATTGGCGGTCTGAGAGATGGTCTGCAGCAGGATGTCGAGAGATTCCTCCGAGGTGAGCTGGGAAAAATCTATGGTTGGAGAGGATGAGCTCGTCGACGACGCGCTCGACGACGCAGAGGCCGACGAGGACAGCGGCGGCGTTGACATGGCGGTTGCGGAGCAGGCTGGGGACTCGTCGGGAAGTTGGGGGCGTCGACCGCTGCATCGGCCCACTTTCTATTTCCTAAATGAAGGGTCGCCGGGGCGCCCAATTCAAACTCCACAACGCGTCCATCTTAATCTCAGATCTCCGTAAGTAACATTACGCGCCACCACTTGTGGCTGCGCTGCAACCTCAACCTCCATTTCTACATAGCATGGAGCAAGCTTGAGGAAACTCCGCAGAAAGCTTGATGGAATGGGTCGAAATAGGTTGAGATATTAACTACACACAGCTAGGGGCAAACTACAGAGGGTGCGATGCATTGGCGAAGCACACTGGAGAATGTTTGCTCAGGTCAAGGTGCACGCCAGACACGACGGGCAACTGGACACGAGAGGCTATTCTCCACAGATCCAATCCCATGGGTGGGGACCATGAGGAGAAGAACGGCCGAGGCTCGTTAAAGACGCACCTCCCCCGCAACTCAGAAGCACGGTGGAGCCGCCCAGGAACATAACCGCCAGCCTCAGCAAAGTGGCAGCCTTGCGTGGAGTCAATCATCTCCGTGCATCGGGAGGCACGAGTGACGTCTCGAAACGCAGCCTTGCGGATGTAATGAGACTCGGAGTCTACCTATCGCAACCATCTGCGGAACAAGAAGCACCGTTGCTCTCTTACGTATAGCAAGACGTCTCGAGGAGGACGCATGGCGTATTTGACTGGTACACATACCTCCACGATACACTAGCTTCGACGTGAATTACAGATGATTGACTGCGTTGACGCACATTTCAACCACTTCTGAAGAGGGTAAAGACGATAAGTATTCTTCTTGGTGCGCTTAGTTAGCATCACGACACCGACACGACCCGAGCAGAATGTGCTTTGAAGACGCGAGACCGGCCCGCTGTCTCGAGAATACTATGATAGACACAGATCAAGACACCCAGCCGACATAGCGCGCGATACCTTGCGATACCCTGACAGCAAAACACTATCGTGTATAAGATAGATTGTAAGCATTGCTCAGTTAGCGCGATAGTCTCTAGTCTCGGAGCAAGACCTCCACGCGCCTGTCGAACCTACGACAGGCTCAGGCGATGATAAGGAGCCGATATTTGAACGAACCGAGGAGACTGCCGTCACTTCAACCCATTGCACATGGACGTTATGCCGAGACAGCACACCGCGCGTCTTCCTTAATCAGACCTCGATGGTTGAATCCGTTGAGCTTGAAGGACGCGGACGCGGACATCGCGATCTGAAGAGCATGTCCATCGGCGAGTCGGATCCCCACACCCGCTGAATATGCTATTCAGCTGGCGCTGAGCTTGTCAGTACTAGACCACTGATGCTCGTAGGTTATTATCAATAACGCACCTAATATACGCCACTATCGCAAGAGAACAAATGCGGTGAGCGCTTCTGGGACACTCGCGCCAGGACGATGGGTTCGACGTAACTTTGCAGCAGAGGTAATGCGACACGCACCGAGACATCTTACTTCACGCGAAGTACAGGAAAGAAGCCGACCTACGTTACCTGCCGATTTAGCTCACGTTCGCGAGCTCAGCGGGCTCGTTACAGTGACCCAATTTGAGATCCGCTGTATGGATCGTTGATCGAGCTGTGGGAGAGCCTATCAGGATCTCTGGCTGGACGCTATGGTCCATAGAGTCAGCGTTGTCAATTACAAAGAAAGGGATGTGCGAAGGTTAGGTACTGGTGCAATAGCCGCCTGAGCCGACGGACGCCCCAATCAGTATGCTCACAGAAACTACCCAAGCTCAACCTCATTACCCCAGTTGGTTAGACATGCGCCAATTCTGACATACGCACTCGAGTTGTTTCTCAGCGCACCGTCATGTATACATTCCGCAGCATCGATGGCGCCGAGGTCGAGGGTGTGCCACTACCAGTGTCGCATAGGGTGCACGTTTTGCAGGGTCTTTCTCCTCAGCAGCGTGGGTCCTATGCTGAGAACGAGCAGCGGTGATTCCATACAGTACGTTGACGTAGATACTACAGGCACATTACAGTGCCAAGTAACAATACAAGGATCTAGGAGCAATACACCACGTTAGGCAAGTACACGCAAAAGTCCGACACACACTGCGAGTAATGATTGTCGTCACACAATCTCCACGAAGTTCGCGGGAAAGATGCCCTCCCGTCCGTCGAGCTTCCCCGTCCACCATGTATTTACATCGTCACTCTTCTTGATCACCGTTATCACCTGGCCCTTGTTGAACGAGAGATCGCCGGGCTGTCAACGGGCCCGTAAATATCAGATACGCTCTACCTACGCGTATTCACCGAGACTCGCACTCACCTGGACGGCGTCAAAGTTGTACAGGGCAATAGCGCGGGCAACGCCCTCGTGCGGCAGGAGCGGCCGTGTGAGCTCTGCTTTCTGCGTGAGCTTGGGCGGCGGCAGAGTGGCGGTGATCCTCGCCGGAGGCTTTCCACTATAGCTTAAATCGTCCAAATCCTCGCGCGATCCGAATGGATCCCTCTGCGACTCGCTGCTTGATAGCGAGGAAGGTGCATAAGCACTGAACGCACGGTGGTGGCTTGTTGTGTCCAAGACTCCGTTGGAGCGTGTGCGACTGAACGGATTCCTGTCGTGGGCGTCGGCTCCATGCTCTAAGGATGACCTCGCTGGTGCCTTTCCTGACAGGCTAAGCTGTGGGTGCCGACGCAACTGCTCATCCGACATGTGATTCGTGTCGAACGCCGTGTCAAAGTACCCTGGGGCTGAATTCGGAAGGCGGTCTGGACGCGACGATGGCCGATCCTCCCAAGTGCGCTGTGCCGCTGGCGAACTCCCTGCACCACCGATATCCCCTGTGACCGGGGCTCGAGTCGGGTCGTGGAAATCATCCTCGAAGTAAGCTCCGGACGTCTTGCGCTTGCCCCAGCTTGCGGGTGGGAAGCCGAAGCTGCTGTTACGCGATCGAAGCTTCCTCGGGCTTGGCCTTGCTCCTACGCCAAACTCCGTCTGCGGTGTGCCGGCACCAGACAGTGAGTCTGCTCCGAGATCTAGCGGTGTAGGACGCTCGTTACGCGGGCTCTCGATACCATCGAACGCGTACTGGCTATCGCGAGGCGAGCGGAACTCGTCGAGCCATGGTCGGTGGCCAGGCATACCAGTGCACGCCTCGAGTGTGTTTATGAGTGGCTTCGCCCATTCTGGTGGAGGGACCGCGCCGCTGAGCAATGCCTTGACTGAGACATCGGAGTGATATGCTTGTGCGTTTGCATCCTGGCGCTCGACGATGACCGAGCCCTCAATTGAGATGCCGCCGAACAAGCCTCGCGTCTTCGAATAGCTATACCTGAAGAGAACGTCATGAATCAATCGGGTGACAGCATCGGAATACCGACATAGCAGCCATCTTCCCACTCGAGTTGACAGATCCGAGGGCTTCACCATTCCGACCGAGCGGACCCACAGCAATACTCATGTTCCCACCAAGGGTTAGGGATCCAGCAGACATAAAGGACCTCTGAAAATAGACATCAGCATCCAACTTGTATTGTATTGATGACGGCAAGGCAGGAAGCATGACGACAAGAACTGAAAGCCCTAGATTGTGGAGGAACGCGACGTTAGGGCCCGACACGCGCCATCGACACTGACTAACGCCTTTTCGCGGCGCCTCGACTACGCGCAGTCAACGTCTGCTAACGAGACCCTCAATACTTGGGCATGCAGGGGCAATCAGCCCTCAACACTGCTTTCTCGATACTGCTCCAATGAAGCATGTGAAGAGACGATCATTCGTCCCGATGCAGTGTAATGACGGGGGTGGCACAGATGGGCCACAGGGAGAGTTCGAAGGCACGATATTTCGACTTACCACTGCCTGGAACGATGGTCAGGGTGGTGCACACTGCATTGCCAATGGGTACTCACGGAACGCGAGTTCAGAACGAGCAAGAAATCGGTCATCTCCGCGCCGGCCTGGCTTCCAACACCCAGACCTGCGGTGCCTATCGCGCTAGGCGCTGAGCATGCTGCGGCGGGCGGTGAGCGTGCGAGCGGCGGGGATGCGTACCATGACTTACATCCATCCTCGAGCCTCGCAATCACAATACCAGACCCAGCGCGGGCAGAGAACAAGAATCCAGCCTTGAAGATGGTGAATATGGCAAAACCCTTCGCATTCTGTAGAACGGTCCTCGGGATAACCTAAAGTTTGGTCGTGTTGCCGCTCCGTTACCGAAGGTATAACCAAAGAATGACGCACCCCATCCAGCCCATTGTTTCCGCTATCAACGAAGGACTTAACTACAAACACAAGTGGTCAGCGAGGTCCCAAAGGTGAGATGAGGTGACGTACATATCTTCGCAGCTTTGGCGCATTCTCTCGGCAGGGGTTGAGGTAAGGGAGTGTTCAACTTCATGATAGTACAGGAGAAAGAGTAGGATTACGCCTTGGTTAACCTCGGGGTAATGAGCCAGCTGTCATTACATCCAGAACCATAGTCACATGCGGAAGAAACGGAAGTTCGGGAGAGGAGTATTACTATTACGTAGGATGATAATTGCATAACGCCCCACAGCCACACCGACGCCACTCGGCCGAGGCAACTCGCGGCTCCGTCATATTCGCGACCACCGTCCCGCGGCCGAGAAACAATCGCCGACCAGCGGGTCTTCATATTCTAAACTCCGACGATGGACCACAGGCGTGCTTTTTCTGTTGCCCCCTTTTTTGCCTCACGCCAACATCTTATCACCTCTTTCCAAGTCTTGCTCACCGGGAAGGGGACATTTGTCGATTGGCGCAGAGGAAATCAGCTCCTCTTTCGCTAGCAGCTCTAGGTTCGCTCTGGCGGACGCGATGATGGACTCCTAGATAGTAGTGAGAGCTACATTCGTCGCACTGTGTATATTGATTTCACTTCCAATTCATCCTTTCCTGCTAACAAGCGTGCTGCCGATGACTTGGACGTACCTGGAGTCTATGATGATGGATGTGTCGATGTGGTTCCAGTCGCGGATAATTGGTGAGCGTCGCGTTTGCTCGTGTGCAGCCTTGGCAATCGTTCACCTGGGAGAAGAGTTTGACTTGCATCCATGGGTCGCTGGGCAGCCATTCGTATGGCCATGTAGATCCGGCTGACGTGTCGGTGCTCGGAGGCAGGTCCCTGAAAGTTCCTGAAAGGTAAAGTCGGCTGCAGGCCGAGGATGATATCTCCGTTCTGCTATCGCAGGTGATCTTGAGTCACCCACCCTGCAGCATATATACGTTGTCGGAACCGGCCCGTCCACACCAATCACACCCTTCCTCGCCATGTCTTCCGTCGGCAATGCTAACAAGAATGTGGTTGTCCTTGGAGCAGGTACGGACAGCGAGATACACTCCCATTCATAACTGCATGAGTCATACAGGCGTCATCGGCCTTTCTACCGCGGTCATGATACAGGAGAACGGCGGATACAGTGTAACTATCATCGCAGAACATCTCCCCACTGATTCGAGGACGATCAGTTACTGCAGCACTTGGGCCGTACGTTTCAACTCTCAAGCTTGCCATACTTCGTTCATTCATCAAAATGATAGGGTGGCCACCACGTCAGTTTCGCCAATGGTGACCCGAGGATGCATAGTAAGTGTACAGGAGGTTCATATACGACAGCACCTATGGGCATGGCCTGCATTTGCATGAGCAAGCATGTGGGATAGGCTGGGAAGCGTTTGTTGGAACCGACGTTGCCATTCCCTGCTCAGTCTAGACATAGCTGCAGAGGAGGAGACGCTAACAGATCGTTCATCTACAGAGATTGACTCTGCAACATTTGACACCATGTGGAAGATGTCTGAACCAGGCGCGGACGCGGAGCACTGCTTTCTTCGCATTCAGGAGACACAGTTCTTCTACGACGCACGCGACGGTCATTACGAATGGTATCCTGAAGTTCGTCTGGCCCTTTTACGTTGAGACTGCAAAGAGTCTGACGGGCCGTGTATAGTATAAGGTCTTACCACAAGACGCTCTCGTCGGTGTGCCCGGCGCGAAGACAGGCTGCACCTTTAGCACGCTGACCTTCGACGCGCCGAAGTATGTGAATTACCTCCTAGGTCGCTTCCTGTCTCGCGGCGGCAGCGTCGTCCGCGGTAAAGTTGGGCACGTCAACCAGATTATCGAGGGAGGCGTCGACTTGTTCGCACGCGGGCAAGCGTCAACGAGTCCAGTTGATGCCGTGGTCGTCTGCGCAGGCCTAGGGGCGCGTACTCTCGGAGGCGTAGAAGACAAGGACGTGTATCCTGTGAGGGGCCAAGTACTGTTTCTCAAGGCACCGTGGGTACGGTTCGGGAGAACTGCGAGTCATAGTGAAGATGGCTTGTGGACATATGTGATCCCAAGGCGCAATGGCGAGGTGCGTCGCTACTCACGACGTGACTTCGCTTCGCTCATCGCTCGTTCAGGTCGTTATCGGAGGGACGAAGTTAGAAGACGACTGGTGCGTTTCCCACCACTAGCTGCACGGAGCGGGTGGGTGCTGAGAAACACCTTCCAGGTATCCGGTTGGACGCCCAGAGACCACTGAAGACATCCTGCAGCGATGCCTTGCATTCTGCCCTGAGTTGGCACCGCCCGAGGTCCGCGCGCAGCGTACGCCGACCATAGAAGACTTGCGTTCCCTCATACTCGAAGTGGGTGTAGGGCTAAGACCGGCTCGCAAGGGAGGTCTACGCTTGGAGGTTGGGTGGGCGGATGCTCCGCGCACTCAGGGCAAGGTCCCATTGATCTTCAATTACGGGTGAGCGATACTTTCAAGCATGGAACTAGCGTGGCTGAGCTCTATTTCTCAGACACAGCGGATCTGGCTTCCAGTCGTCCTGGGGTTCTGCGGAAGAGGCCTTGAGACTATTGGAGGGTGCCTTACGCGCTGCCTGATGAAAATGACGTGTTTCATATCGATTGGCTCCAGGAATTGGGATAGACTGGAGCTAGGTGACCCAATACTCATGTGCGGGGATAGTGCCTTGCATCCCAGCAACAGTGACCTGTGGTACGCACAAGTTGTTCGCGTTCGAACATGTCAGTTGAGTTTCATGATGGTGATGCCCACTCAACGCAGCGCAACTCACTGGACTTCTGCCGCTCTGGCATCAGCTTAGCGGCGGTATGATAGGTATGGGACCTCCGTCGGATTGTGGGCTCCGGAAACGCAGTATCAAGTGTATTCACGCCCGACTGACGCACTCTGGTACAGGAAGAACCCGTGTTTAGAGTCACCCTACCTTGAGTTTTCGATCATGCAACCCAAGTGTGTGAAGTCAATGGTACTTCGCGCGGCGAACGGGCTATGTTACCTCCTTTCTTAGTGAACCTCCTCACTTCTATCTTCGCCAACCGAACTCAAGTCTCACAGATCGGCGGGCGTTTTCAAACCTTATTCAGGTGGGGCATGATGAGTAACTGACATCTCTGATTGTTATGCATGACCGTGCATGCGCATATGTGCAGCCGCTCTGTATTCCGCGACTCTTGTGCGAGTGTTTATGTTCATGGGAATGCATGACCTAACATTCCACGCGGTTCGCTGACCATTGCTTCCTCGACATCGGAAGTGCAGCCGCCATAATCTCCCTGTTATCTCAGTCTTTATAAGGGCCCGTCAACTTACCCCAAGCCTTATATGTTCGCATCGATACACGCGGTGCCGAGCATTGCGCCGGCGGCGACGGGAGGGCGACAGTGATAAGTCACAGGAGAGAGCCGCTGACAATCTCACACACCCTCGTCCGTACAGTCATGAAGACCAAGCAAGTAGTAGTCGTTGGTGCTGGTGCGCGTGGTTGCAGGCGTTGATTAGCCTGAGGAGCCTGGCCAGTGGCAGGTTGCAAACTGACACGTCCGTTTAAACTGTATAGGTGTGGTTGGCTTGACGACCGCGATAACGATCCAGGAGAAAGGGGGCTACGATGTCACGATCATCGCAGAGACATGGCCCAGCGACCCCAAGACCGTCAAATACACAAGCTTTTGGGCAGTATGTCGTATTCGTGACAATCGATTAGTGGTGATACTTATCATATACGACAGGGCGCGTCTCATGGATGCTACCGAGGTCCAGACCAAGAGTTACGGAGTAAACCTCACCTTTCTATCTCTACCACTGACACCCCACACTGAACCAATGTACAGAGGTCCGCGAGGAGACCTTCAAGGTCATGTGGGAGCTCTCAGCTCCTAACGGCCCAGCAGAAGGCTGCTTCCACCGTACGACAGAATACGCGTTCTACCACGACGAGCTGGGTCAATCTGCGGACAATATGCCGAATGTCAGTCGTCTGATATCATTATAGCTACCGGGTGTTGTGAAATCACTACGATTTTCAGCTCAAGAAGATTCCGGACTCCGATTTACGAGGCGGGGCAAAGGCGGGTTACAGCTTCAGCTCCTACGTGATCGACCCACCCGTCTACCTCAACTACTTGCTTTCCCGCTTCATTGCGCGTGGCGGCCACATCGTCCATGGGACGGTGCAGCACGTCAGCCAGATCGTCGAGGGCGGCGTGGGGATCTGGGTCAACGGAAAACCCTCGGCCGCGCCAGACGCACTCGTCATATCTAACGGCCTCGGTGCGCGTACGCTGGGCGGCGTGGACGACGCGCAAGTGTATCCGAATCGCGGCCAAAACGTCATCATACACGCGCCTTGGGTCACGGACGCGATGAGCCTGAGCTCGCCCGACCCGATTATCGATACGTACATCTTTCCGCGCAGGAATGGCGACGTGAGTCCTAGCAAAGCACAAAGAGAACTCACCGCGTCTCGTTGTACTCATGTTTGGGTGCACTACACAGGTTGTCCTAGGTACTGTTCGAGTGCCAAACGATTGGTGAGTGAGACAGCTGGTCCAGCTATGATTTCGTTCAACCTTTTTTTTTTGTCTCGTACATGTAGGTACCCAGTGCCCCGTGACCAGACGACCACGGAAATTCTCGAACGTTGCCTCGCTCTATGCCCAGAGATCGCTCCATGGGAAATTCGCGTCCGGCGGACACCTACCGTCGACGATCTCCGGCCTCTCATTGTTGAGGTGACCTGCGGTCTTCGTCCAATGTGCGCAGGAGGAGTCAGGATGGAAGTGGAACTCATCGACGGAAGGCAGAAGGGTAGCAAGGTTCCAATGTTGTTGAACTACGGGTACGGCCCGAGTGGGTATGAGCCTAGCTGGGGGAGCGCGAGGATTGCGTTGGGGCTGCTGGAAGAAGCGCTGTGACCAGAGGCAAGGTGTGGGAATAGCAAGGTCTCGGTCAGTACTGAACTCAGTGTACTCTCATAACCCGACGTATCTACGCTGAACTCCGTGTTTTCTGAAGATGCAGCCTGAGTTTGTCTGTCTCATTTCGCTCGTAGTAGTTATATTGGTGCACTCATACAAGAGGCAGCTTGATGAGAACAATGACCTGTGGTCTGGAGAATGGAAAGGGATGCGTTTAGATCAAAATTTCGGCGGAAGGGTAACAATAAGCGCGTATGTTACTCTATAGTCTGCTAGAGTCTGCCGCACCGACAAGATGTTCTGAAGCAACTAGTATTTGGCGCCCCGGGGGAGACGCGTCGCGCTTCGCGGTTACATGAGCGGATCAATGCACAGCCTTTCCCGCCGGCGAAGCGCCTTCCGGGTCGCAGAGTCGAACTTCCGACGACGAACTTTCTCAAAGAACTCTCTCTCCCTCGTCCCCTGTTTCCGATGTCTGCCGTTCACAGAACTGGAGGCAGGCTTCCTGGATTTATCTTAAACTTTAGCAAGCCTTTCTAACGTCAGATTCTGATGCGGCCATCCCCGGCAATTCAAACAAATACCGAATTCCATGCCACTTGTTGTCCATGCAAAGGGTAGTATTAGTACAGGATGCTCAGCGTTCTTCATTCTATAATACCTGCTCGTCTTGGGCTTCGCTCGAATAGAAGTACTCTGACATTCATCCAAGCTTATGTCCTCCGGCATCCGACCGAGATGCGGAGGCTCCAAATGCTTGGCCCCAAAGCAGAATCCCGACCCACAGTTCTTTGTGGGTGCTTTCCGCAATTCGGTGTCTCCAGTTGCGATGTGTATGCTACATTTCTCGCAGTCCAGCCACTGCCACTTCGAGCCTGCATCTCGAGCGTGCATTACGTGCTCCCTCCTGACTCCCGGCGGGGGGACACCTCCCTCAAACATAGCCCTGATGTATATGGCGCACTGTCTCGAATGACAGTACAACTTTCGTCGTTTTCCTGATACCGGTGACCTCAGGTTCGTGCGGGCTTTTGCATCTACGCAGCTACTCATGCCTGCGTCCATGCGGAGTCTAAGGCGCCCACTCCAGCCTTCCTTTTGCGGATGTCACGTGAAATTACCATATAGAGTTAAGTTGCGCCTCGGCGAGATCTCCGCGATCTCTCAGATCGAATCGGTACGACTTGCGCGCACACTCGCGTTTAGTGACCACAACAAAGTGGCGACGAAGTGGCAGTGGCCCAAGTGGGAGGCCCAAGCAATGGCGGGTTGCGAATATATCTCTTGTTTACCACCCACACTGTTGAGCTCCTCCCTCTGTCTGTGCGAACATGGTACAACGCAGCAAGAAGCCATTTGTCGTTCGTTTTGGTGCTGAGTACACAGGGCCTACTGTCCCTTCGGACGCTGGTGCCCAGAAACCGAGATTGAATACACGAAGCCTTGCCTCCAAGATCCCACTCAATCAACTGTCTCTATCCACGCAACAGAGAGCCTCGATTCAAACAATACATGAAGCTGGCGAGGGTCTTATCAACTACCAATATAGAGCCGATGTAGCCGCCGACCAACTAGCTGCTGCTGCAATATTGACTGAGCACAAGCTAGATGCCCAATCACTGGCAGTGCTGGACACTCACTGGGCCCAGCAGTGGAGCAAATACTCCGGGGCTGAGAAGCTAGAGGGTACAAGGAGGATTTTGTATCAGTGGTACGTCAGGCTGTGAGTTGAGACACAAGACTGGACTTACACTCCCATAGCAAGTGTGGATACGACCATACACAGGCAAAAGCAAAGATCCGACGTGTTCCCTTGCCATATACTGGCTGCCTGGGTCACGTTGAGGTCACACTCACCCGTCACGGAATGGATATCCTACGAATCCGAGGCTACCTGCTGTTGAACTTCTACCTAATCAGGCGTTATCTAATCAGGCTTGCCTGATATGGACTACTTGTGTTCTGCAACGCTACGTACCGTA